>JAQFZO010002372.1:0-12341 GCA_034695885.1 Geophilus flavus
ACACCTGTGCAGCTATGTGTTTGCACATATGATGTCAAACGTCATTGATGCAAACACATAGTTGCACATGTGTAAACAGAAATGCACATATTTATATTCATTTCTGAAGTGGAGAGTCTCTTGAAGTCGAGACTCGCAGTTACTATAGGTAATTACGGTATCTCCATCTATACACTGCTGTCATATAATTATAGATTCGCTATTATCCCAAGTTTTATAGCTAATTATTTAAATTTTTATGTTATTAAATTAATACACGTAGAACCATAATAAACAAAAGGTAATTACTTCCATCACTTAACAAGTTAAAATCCGATAGAGCGATAAGGGGATACGTCGTTAAGGCAACGATAATAAAACTGTAGTTAACCATTCGAGTTTTTGTCACTTTGATAGCGGTGATGGTCGTTGGCTAGATCGGTCAAAACATGTGCGCTCCAATTTTGTGTTTGCTTTGTTTGACGTTTGTGATAAAACCTACAGACGGTGTCGACGAGTTTGCCATCGCAGGAAGAAGCGGGCGATCATTTTTCGAAGAAGGTGGTAAGTATGTTTTACGATGTCTTCTGGGAGATAATTCTGAGATCAGAAAACTGCACCGTTACATCAACGTTATATCACTGATCAATTTTTCTGTTTGGGTATTTTGATTAAGATTAACTTAACCGTACAGAGTAGCGTACGGTATATATTCAGTATAGTATAATTAAGTTATTTTGATTACCAATCTTCATTTTTTCCTTAAGGGGCAGAAATCTTCTAAAATTTAGGGCATTAAATCGTGAATAATTGACTTTATCAGTCTTCATCAAAAGGTTTCTTTATTTTCCTGAAATAATTTGAAGGCAATTCAATGTAAATCAGAGTTTAAGCTTTACCCATCTGATCTTTCGTGACTCACGTGAAATTTTAACGAAACAATTCCGATCTTCAGGTATAAAATGTCTTCGTAACAAAGCTGACTACGTCTCGAAACTCATTGCAGCGATCGGCGCCCGGATGGTTTTTCTACTCTACGACAATGGTGTACACCCCAATCTGTACAATTTTCGTTAACTTTCTTTCGCACGTGCTAGGATGATTCGGAATCCTATCGGTATGGAATTCCGAATATCCATCTTCAGTCTGGAAGGACATACGGTAAACGGAAATCTGCAATCTTCAATAGCGATTTTCGCACGGTTGTGCACATTTGCGAACATTGGAGATGTAGTGGAATCCGAATCATCCTAGCACGTGTGCAAAATAAAAGACATTAATGGAAATTGTACCTACCAATCGCCACATTTTGAAACAACTTTTAACTCTTCACTCAATTTGTAGAAGCAGTAATTTCAGCAACGGCTTTATGGAGATTTCCTTCTTACCAGTTTGCAACTCACGACATACGCAATAAGACGCCGGCCAGGACCAAAGAAATGGCAAGCGAAGGGGTGACCGTCGTGATCGTTTGGCAGAACGATTCGCTCGAGTGGAATAAGATACTAAACGAAGATAAAGTAATCATCTTGTCATGAAAATTTGTCAGATGTATTACTATAATATAAAAACAATTTTGACAGTTTTATTGCTCTCCATGCGTCATCAGGAACAAAATAATTGTGTTCGTTTTCGATGGCAGCAAAAACAAATTACCTTCGGAAACTTATTCCGAAATGCAGGATTCCAGTGTTTGGAGTGAGAATAAAATTTTCTTGTTGACGATGCAAACCGAAACGAGTTGCAACGTAAGAAAGTTTTGGACAAAAAAATAATTATGGTAAATAATGTACCGTATTTAAATAATGTATTCATTCTAACAGAATTTTTACGTGTGTGACTTGGCTTACGACATAACTAAGCATGCTGTATTACAGCGCACGATCGACATCGACTGTTTTCGACTCGATTGCTCTTTAATGCGCGGCCAAGAGATTAAAGTTCACACGCTGCCCGTTCAAAACATGTCCATCGGAGTATTTCTGGTGAGCAATCTATGGCACTCGTGTTTCTTGGTTGGAATGCGAGTTATTACTGTACATTCGTTCGTTTCAGGCCGAACCGGACGCAATTATCGTCAAAACTCATCCAAATGGTTCACACGCGTTTGGTGGATTTATATACGACGTGTTCGACTACCTGTGTTCGATAGCGAAACTGAGGTCAGTATCCGACATTATTTCCCGGCTCATTTACCATACTCGACTACATTTGAAATTTTTCAAATTTCAGATTAATTCCAAAGTTCGGTGATCAATTATATCCACCAGGGAATCAGCCAGCCATCAATCGGATGATCGAAAATAAAGTACAGTACAGCAATGTCAAAATTATGATTACGGTACATCTCCCATTCGTATCATTTTTTAACAATTTTCCTACTGTAGGATCTGGATGTATCAGTAACTCCACGCGTACTGACAACGAATCTTGTAACGGAAGTCGAAATCGTTCACTTGTCGACCAAATTTGATCACGTGGCGATTGGCATTGACGCGACTTTCGAAGTTAATGATTTCAAATGGGATACTTTTTTGAAACCGATGCATTGGACCTGCTGGGCGATTTCTTGTTTACTTGCAATTCTGCTGGCCAATACTCCCAAAATATTACTATATTACTCGACTAGATACGACTCAAAATTAAGTAAATTACAGACCTGATTCCAAAATCTCTGTTGGTTTATGTTTTGATCAGAGTTTTGATTGCGAGTTTCGACTCCTTCTTTTTGCAGATGTAAAGACTCAAGAGAAGATTTACTCATTTTGCCTTTTCTTGTTTTATTTCCTTTTTTTGGCAATGCACGGCGCCATGCTATATGCTTCGTTGACTGTTTCTTTGAAAAATAGTTTATACGATACGCTAGAAGATTTACTGAATGACGGTCGATTTCGATTCTACGCTCTTCAAGATTACCAGATCCATGGAACATTGCAGGTTGTATAATGTATTGAGTGAAAGCAAAAATTCTTTTCTTTTTTTATTCAAGTACGTATAATATAGTTAGTTTGCGCAATACGTTTCTTATACAGTATAGTTATGACCCTTCCTTTTAGGAAAATGCCCTCTATATGACGCTATTTTATACAGTAAAATATAGCCGATCTCGTTCGGAATTCTCATAATTTGATCCCATTCGTTTGCAAATGGTGTGATTATATACCATACCGGTTCGTCGTCTCACTCAAAGTTTTCATCATATTACTGTAAGAGATAAACCAACCACTCGTCCCCCCTGACATTTAGGAACCGGGAATGGACTCTTGTAACGTCCATCCTTTCGTTGGTCGGCCTGGTTTCGCAGTATCTCAACTTTTGTTTGTGTAATTCTAAGAGGAATCCTGGCGCAAACATAAGAAATTATACCTTCCCTCTCACTATAATGTTAAAACTCACTCTTGAGTTGCCTAGTCACATACAGTACCACTTTGCCATCAGCCCTTATTTCTTAAAAATGCTCATTATTTTAGCCTTAGTTGCAATAGCCATTCCTGCACAGTAGTAGTGTACGTATAAGGCTTAAGGTCCCTAGCGGCTACTATGGCCATACGGGACCACATTAGCACATCCTCCTGCATCTTTTTGCCAATGCTCTGCTCCTTGCAGTACACACGGCTTGCAATCTCAGTCAAATTTGCTGGATGTTCTCTGAACTGCAGCTCAATAAATCTCCATTCCACCGGTTCTCACGAAGTGCTTCTTTAGAATGAGGATGTAGTTGTGGCCACTGACTGCTCGAATGTCTGAATATCTGGCAGCTTTACATCATGCATGAGTTCTCCATAAGGGTTATTTATTTAGACTACCGTATTGTAATATCAAATGTTCATTCTTTTTATGTTCATTATATTTTTTATTGAAATCCAAGAGTGCAAAGTCTGGTGTCATGGAGCGCTTGTTGCAAGCCATGAAGAAAAATACAAACGAAGGAAAGGTACTTGACAAAGATGCTGCATACAGGGATGTTTTTACGGAATACAAAGCTTTTGTTCATTATTACAATTTATTCAAACACGACTTGAAAAGTGACTGCCGTTACCAACTAATCCGCACACCGTTCCAAATTAGTTTGATGATTGCCTTTCGAAAACGATCCAAATATGCTCAAGTTTTTACCCGAAAGTTAGAAAACACAGTAGCTGCATTCAAAAGCTAAAACAAATTCATGTTTTAGTCGTGTTTTATGTTTTAGTCGTCTTACTCTCATTAAACTGAGAATTTATTATGAGAACACAAAACACAAAACACAAAATTGTTTTAGTTTTTGAATGAAACTAGTGTTAAAGATGCTTATAGTTTGACATGAGATTAATTTTCAACTTGTCTATTTAGTTTGATTTTGCTAAAAGAAGCTGGTCTTCTCACGTATTTGGAAAAATCGTACATTCCCACAAGAATTTGTGTAGATAATTCATTTCATTTTAAACCGATTTCGCTTTATGTGACAGTAAGCGCATTTGTCTTTTTACTATGTGGAATTGTTTTTTCTCTCGTAGCGCTAACTGTAGAGATTTGTATAAATTCTAAAATCATGCATAATAAAATATAAATCGAAAAAAATATATTGTATCTAGTTTTCTTAACGGTTTCCGTAAGCTATTTTAAGCTTAAGTGGACAAATTGCAATAAATATGAATTTTTCAACCTTCAATATTTCATTACAGTATTGATGCACCGTATCGAGGTTTGAAAATCCAGAGTTCCGTCACAGAATAATGGTTCCGTGGGTCAAGATGGCAGATCTCTTCCGGGTCTCTACTCTTATCTTGGTTGCCTTTCAGCAGCAGTCAACTAAACTTTTTTTTAGCGTGAACTCCCAACGAAAGTGTAGAAATGAGCCCGTCAGATTGTATAAACAAATATGTGTACAGTATCTCATTCACCGTAATCAAAATGAATAGCGATTTGTTTGGTAATAATTTTTCCTATTTTTTGGAATTACCTATTCTAATTTTTTGTACTTAAAAATTTACAAATCACTCACATAAAATGTAGAAAACTTGCAGGTTTTTGCAGGTTTCGTTCCAAGAATTGCTCACGTTTTATACAAACAAGGACTAAAATGACTGCATATTATGCAGACGGTGCGCGGTACTGGTGGATTCCGGGAAGTCGACATCGAGAAGTCACATTTTGTGTTTGCAAATCCAAGTGCAACGGTACCCCTTCACCATTTATGCATGAAATTAAAAACTAACATCAGTTTAAAAAATTAAATTAGAAATTAAATGTAACTTTCTACTCGAAATCCATTCAGAGGTTTATTTCATTTCATTTTTTATTTATTTTATTTTATTTCATATTTTATTTTATTTCTTATTTCATTTTATTTGATTTGATTTGATTTTTTTATTTTATTTTATTTATTTCCTTCATTTATTTATTTTTTTGTGACCAAGAAACTTCGAGTCGGTTGTACGAACATTTCGGGACTTTGCTGCCGCCCGTGTGTGCATTCGCGCGGCTGATGGTAAAGCTATGTCCGTATCACTTTACCGTCTGCCGCAAAGTCCCTCGATGTCCGTACAATATTTTTCATGATTTATTTTGGGTTGGTTCGTTCGTTGGTTCGTTCGTTCGACAGCCAATGCTCGGCAAAAAATAAATCTTGCGAACATTTTTCTCTCAATTTTCCATCAAAACCAGAGTCAAAGGCGCACCACATTTTACCACAACGCACATAGATGGCGCCACCTATCCATCGCTCTGTCGTTTTCTCGAGGTCTCTATGGCCAACACACTCGGCGCCGCTACGAATCATACATAAATTATTTTTTAAAAAATCAATAAAACACCGTAAAATTCAGTAAAATATTATAAAAGATAGAATAAAATGAAACAGTTATGTTAAAGTAGCTTGTCACGACGCTTTGATTCACAAAAGCTCTACGGTATGCCATATCTTATCATATCTTATCATTTAGCATGCCATATAATTCACACTCACGCTCACATGGCAAACGTCACAAAATCTTACGTCACTACACACAAACTGCCATTTTACAAATGGCGACTTACATCACAATTTTTACCCGCAATCAGAATAACACCAACCTTTAACCAAAATTAACCACTTCTTTACCCCGATCTACACAAACCACGACCAGAAATGGAAGACACGTTATTCCAGCTTCGTTTCTGTGCGAAACAACTCGAACGACTATCGAAACGAGCCGAAAAAGACCAATCGGTACAAACCGGTAAAGTGAAAAAAGCGTTGACACAAGGCAACATAGAAGGAGCGAAAATCCATGCGGAAAACGCCATCAGAAAGAAAAACGAAAGCCTAAACTACCTACGGATGTCATCGAAAATCGATGCCGTCTCATCGAAAGTGCAATCGGCGGTCACGATGAAGGGCGTCGCCAAAAACATGGGCGGTGTTGTGAAAGCACTGGACAAGGCGCTCAATTCGATGGATTTACAGAAGATCTCAGCCGTGATGGAGAAATTTGAGTCCCAGTTTGAAGATTTGGACGTTCGAACGAGTGTAGTTGAAGATTCGATGGGTACGGCCACGACTCTGACGACACCGCAGGATCAAGTCGACCAGTTGATACAGAGAGTCGCCGATGAAAACGGGTTGGAAATTATGGATCAGTTGGCAGCAGCGAATAATCCCGGTACGTCGATCTTGTCCAACGCGTCCGAGAGATCGAAAAGTGAGGAAGATCAGTTGAATCGTCGTTTAGCAGCTTTAAGACATTGAAATTGAAACGTTTCGTCTGAAGATTTATCGATGGAGTTGAAAAAATAATTTACTTCAATTTTCACGCTATATTCTAATTTTATATGATGGAATTTAAATTTTGATTTATGAGCGCATTGCCTTAAATTTTTTTCTGTACTGAATAAATGATGAATTTATCGATCAATGTCAAATTATAATATTTAAAATGATATATTGAGACACATTGTATTTTTAAGATACGAACAAATTATTTTGCATTAATGTAATCATAGATGTATAAACAAGAAATAATTATAAATATATATTATTTTTTAAAAGAAAATATTGTGCATTAATTATACTAGATGAATTAAAACTACGTTACTTAATAAACGTTTCTTCATTCAAACATCAATTTTTCCATAGCTGGTGGCGCCGTCTGGTGTGAAATAACCAAACAAAAATCTCATTATGCCAACGAACTTGTCTCAGCATGAAGAAAATACTTTTCCACGTTTTACAATAATATTTGAAAGAAGAAACGAGAAAATAAGGTTGATAATGAGAAAATTATACGCTTTATACTATTAAAATGTTTTTTCCTCTCTAAATGCAATAAAAATGTACCGTAATTTACATTTTCACTTCACCGTACAACAGATGTGCATGAACGTGTAATCACATTCGCTTTAAAATTAGATTATAAAAGAGAAAAATAAAGCAATTTATCCTAATAACATGGCAGAAGAAGAATTACCTCTATTAGCATTTGAAGATTGATTCGTTTTAAAGATGAAGAGCCCAGGTGTCGATGCTACAAAACAACTATTTACCATTTGAAGGGCAACAACATAAATAGAATGAGGATTTATGGCCTATACTTAATAATGATATTTATTTATGCTGGCTGCCAATTTTCATATGCAAGAAGCCGCAAAGGAGGGCGGGGATCAAATTGCATCACGTAAAACAGGTCCTGCTTTGCATTTTGGTAATGACTCTTCAAGGCTGTTGCATGTGGAAAGTCAAGGTCGTTTCAACGTTAAAATTTAGTTCTACTGGATCAATCCTTTTTTTCCTCTCTTAACTTTCTTGTCACATCTACAACTTACTTAAAATGTCGTTTGTATAAAAAGTG
Organism: Geophilus flavus; assembly: GCA_034695885.1. NCBI lineage: Eukaryota > Metazoa > Arthropoda > Chilopoda > Geophilomorpha > Geophilidae > Geophilus > Geophilus flavus. Next base: position 7,788 of record JAQFZO010002372.1, read on the forward strand.
AAGCTGGTGTTGAAAGAAAAAAGAAATAAAAATGATAAGATCAAGTCCTAAGTAGTGGTGTTTGTATTAACATAAAAAGTGACTAAATTAATTTGCCAAATATGGGATACGTTAAAAAGATAATAAAATTGGTAATGATGTTTGAATCGAATCTTCAGGAGAAAAAAGATAATTTCCACGAAAGCTGATAAGCTAATAATATGTAATTCGTTTTTTTTGTGTAAATAAATTCTAGATTTCAAAGGATAACGAGATATTCATCCAATTTACTGACTTAATTCGCCCTATTTTTAAAACAAATGCGCATTTTTTGTCCCCTGAATAAAAAAAATTTTTTAAAAAATGAAAAAATTTGAATTCCACACTACTTTTATAATAATTTTCCTTGCATTTCTAGATTAATGTCTGGCAGAAATAGTTTGCGTGCACAGACGATGGGAATAAATGAGTGGCCACGATTCACACGCTGTCTTTTCGAGTGTACTTATTATTACATACAACTATACTTATTTTTTATTTCAAAATTAAGTACGGTATAATGAGAATGAGAAGTAAAATAGGGTTTGGTTCAGCATGACGAACATGAATAAAAATTTTATCTCATCATTTAAAAGGAAGAAATAAAGAAATTCTAGGTCAATTTGAAGATTACATTTCTCTAGATTATAAATTCTTTTCCTCCCTCGTGAAATGTCACAATATTTCCTCTAACAAATTGTTTTTACAACATGGATCTGAAGCAAACAACAAATAAAGACATTCTACTTGTATGTACGTACTCACTTGCAACTGCCTGTCAAAAGATGTTCAAAGGTTGAAGAACTCTCAGACCACAGCAGCAGAAACGGCAGATAATAAAACGAGGGACAACGACATTAGATTCGACCTCAAGAATGAAAATTCGAACTAGGCAACAGTAATTTTCGTAATCTCCCCATGTGGTATGGCGTTAATAACCTCATCCCCTACATAATTTTGCTTGTAATTAGTCTCCCGGCGAGAATAGCATTTTAAAAGAGTCTTTTAGTTGGGTCTTGATGAAGAAACGAGGCATTTAATCCTGTCAAATCTTGCAGCGCTCTTTTAATTTACATTCCAAATTACAGTTACAATAGTCAGAATAAAAATGAGACTAAAAAGATGATTTAATGCCTCAAATGGGTGGAATACTCATAAAATTTCATTCAAAATTTTAATGATTCGAGTAACTTTTCTCATGACATGACATTTTAATGAGAAAAAAAAAATATCTAAGTTTTTTTATACCTAAAGAATTCCAGTTACCGTACTTAAAACTTTTCGTTATTGTTCTCGAATGTAGTGTTGATGTTGAGTTGACTGGCGCTGTGGGTCCTTCCCATCCACGTATAAATGTTCATCTAGAAGCATTTGAGCTTTAACATGACGTTGCTGGCGATAGGGAGCAGTAACTAATTGTCTGTGTTTGTGTTTACTATCTTTCTTGAGCATGCTTAAAGCCAAGATGAGAAGAATGACGAGAATGAAGCAACCTGCGATTGGCACTGCGATGACTGCCGCTCTGAACCAAAGGTCTTGTTGATAAATTGCGTCTCCAGAAAGATTATCTAAAATAAAATAAAATAAACAAAAACAATCTTGTTTTAGGTCATTTTTTATTTTTTACCGTAAAGTGTGTGGTTAGCTTTGGCATTCATCTGAATTTTCATGTCCAAGCTTCTGGCATAATTGCACATGTCCTCTTGACAGCAAAATAATAACGGCACTTTTGCCATGGATACTTTGGAATTATTATCGAAGCCAAAACAAACGTCTTCTTTCGGCTTTTGTAAAAATTCGATGCATCCATGTCGGGAATGTAATGGGTCGTTGGCAAGAATGCTCAGTTCTGAGAAACATGTGCCCTGACTGGATTTGCACATGTAACCCGTGCTGACACATATGGGCAAGTTACAATAGCACCTTATATCGGCTGAAATAATGAGAAAAAAGCAACTATAAACACCTTATTCCAATGCATAATTAGAAATTTTATACACTCAAGAAACTGCAGGAGAGCCCATCCCATGTTGGGATGCTGCCCTAGGGCAGAAGATGATTTTTAAAAAAATGTAACTTGGCTGGTTAAACAAGTCTGTATTAATTAAGTTCATCAAAAAGAGTTTGTAAATTACAAAATTAAGATGTCTTTTGGTCTTATCTGTTTACGATTTTATCTGTTTACTCTGTTTGTAATCATTTTCTATTAAAAAAATTAATAAAAGAAGTATGGCACTTACTCATTTCACAAAAGTTGATCACTACAAGAAGACTCGAAAACTTGTGTTGCGTGTTTCCATGAATTTAAGCGTTTATACATAGGATGCAAATTATATGCGTGTACCACCTAGGTCGCTTCTGGTACAAATGTATGGATGGCATTCACTCTACTCGTAGCTAGTGCAGCCCATGCATTCACTAGTTCTGCAGGCAGCAGAGCAGAGGTCGCCTTGAAAGCTTTAGGAAGAACCTTGATTGGCATCCAGTTCAGGTTGAACTCACTCTTCTACAGGGAGTACATGTCAAGTTGAAAAATTATGGTTTATGTACTTTAAAAGGTTTAAACATAGCATTTAAATATTACATTATTTTTTTTAAAGAAAAAATATTAAGTGTGTTATTAATCTATGTCTACTATGTGTTTGAAATATGTTTTGGCAATTTTGTATATGTTTATAGTGAATAAATTAAGAACGGAACTTGACATTTTCTGGATTTACTATAATTTGCTCGCAAAATTTCTTCTTTCATCCAGAAAGTTTATAAAGTTTTATAAAACTTGTAATGGACATTGGAGAAAAAATTATAAGAGTCTAGATAAGTACTCGTAGTAAATGCTTTACGTACTCTTATTAACATGGTTGCCTTGACTTTTCTCTTATCTCCCTGTAGATATAATTGATAAAAACAATTAAAACTGCGCTGCTTTGGAGGGCATTAAACGGGCACTTCCGCTTACTTTAGTGGCTTCTTTTACACACACTTAGTGTCATGATGTCGAAATTTCAAGTTCCTAAATCAATCACAAAATGTCAATACAGGATTTACATGTAGGCCACTCACTGTCAGAATTGTGCATCAAATTGTAAATACTGATTAATGAATCTTCAAAAATAATTTATCGATCTGCCTGAAAAGGGAAAAAACATGTTTACGGTACATCAGCACTATATATATATGACATTGCATTAGTAACTCTAGATGTTTTATTCCAGGAATTCTATGCAAACAAAACCCTGAATTCCGAAAAATTAAATGACAACAGGTTTGATTTTCTCTTAGCACTCAGCTCTGTATTGTACATCATCAAAAGTTCATTCAGGAGTCAATTTATTTATGTTGTAATTTCTTTGGTTTATATTCAGTAAATAAAACATTCTATTACACCATCTTGTAGAGGAAAGTCAGGGCTACAAAATGAAGTATTCGTTTTTTCTCCACCCACTCTTTAATGTGTAGAAATGTGCCTGCGAAATTGCGTAAACACAGAGTGGACAGTTTTGTCTGTTACTATTAGTAGGCCTCCAATGTCATAAGGAGCCAGTGTTCTCTGAATTTGAAGCAAAGAATTGACGTTATATACTTCTTTCCCGAAGATAAACTAATAAGAAACTTCTAATTATAGCCAAAAAGCCGAAAATCCTGTAAAGTTTTCGGATTTCAGACTTGTTTTTATATTGTCTAAGTATCAATCATACACATCTTTATGTAAATGAATTGGTATTTCTCCCTTTTCACATGTAATAATAATTTTTTACTAGTAGAATTCCAACTTTAAATACAAGATTTCTCAACTTTATCTAAGTTTTCCAAAACTTAACTTTATAAGAAAAAAAGACTGCATCTAATTATAAACTTGAAAAAAAAATAATGTTTTTCATATCACTTTTAGTATTTATTCGACTGTGGAAGTTAATTTAATAACCCAGCAGGCCTCTCAGGATGGAGCACAGCGAAAATTCTATGGAGAATATAACCCCCACGTTTCAGAGGCTACTGCTGTTCAGACAACAAAAACAAACTTTCAACTGCAGCTTCTGAATATTTTGTTTTTGTTTCATCAGCTATTCTAAATTCAACTTTTAAAATCAGTGGGGGGGGTCTGGGAAAGAGTTACGGACGAGATAAACTCAAATTGTTTCACGTCCCATGATACACGGCTGCTGCTTTATCTTGAGGAAAATTAATTTCCTTCACCCTTAATGAGATGTAAAATCTTAGCAAAAAGAGAAACGAGTTGTTTTACATGAAAATTTTAAAACGCAAACGTTTGCAATCTAAAATTAAATTAAAATAAAAGTTATTTCATAATTCCCCATGAAAATTTTAAAACGCAAACGTTTGCAATCTAAAATTAAATTAAATTAAAATAAAGGCAAAGTTATTTCATAATTTTCCATTTCATGTACCGATATCCTCAATTACATTCTTACGGTAAATCCGCCCTGTCATACGTTGACGTTGTGTAAGTATAGGCTTCACCCTCTTACTTATTAAAAATATTCCGACGACAGAGGGTATATTTATATACCTGAA
>JAQFZO010002373.1:0-12338 GCA_034695885.1 Geophilus flavus
TTACTTTACTTTACTTTACTTTACTTTACTTTACTTTACTTTACTTTACTTTACTTTACTTTACTTTACTTTACTTTACTTTCACATGAATTTTATCCCACAATGAGCAACACTGCACAGTACTTCTCTCATCTACAGCATGCACTGCTAACTTAACTTTATAAAAATCAAGAAAATTCCCAGACTTTGTGTTTATAAAACAACTTCCATCCAACACTACCAAAAAAAAAAAACTTAAATTAAGTTTACAGAAAATAATTAGCTTCTCTACAGCTTCGGTCTTGTTTTCCATCCCCAGCGACTTGCAATTCGTCTCATTTGTTTACAACCCCGATTTTTTTTTTCTTTACCATACTACACCCCTCTCACTTCTTTGAGCACAAAGTAATTGGCTGTCTTCAATAATTACGTAATCTCCCGATGCTTCATTAGTCAGGTGGGACTAATGTTTTCCTACAAACTAAATGAAACGTGCTTATTTGGAAAAACCTTTTCCTGACGGAAGTTGAGAAATTGCCTCTTTTGCAGTTTGCAACCGTCTCGAAACTACGCAAGATTTTCTCCCTTTTCCTGCAATCACCAAACGGTGATGCGATTTGTGTCAAAATTCGATGAAGAAGCCGAGCTTCATGGTTTTAAATCGTCTCTTTTTCCGCATGAATCAATTTTCTCTTCCATTTTTTTGCATCTCTGGTTTCATGCATTATGTTTACATTGTCACGAGACGTGACGCGAGCGAAGCGAAAAGAGATCTTCACGATGGACCACATATCATCTCGATGGGTAATTTTGTCTGGTAGAAGTGAGGAATGAATAATAAGTGATAAATAAGTTGGTTTTTAAAAAGGGTTCGATGCTGTTGCAGTGTATATAGAGTAGTTTCCGAAGGTGTGGTGTGTAGTGTATGCAGTCACTCACCTGTGGATTGGCGCCTTTTCTTTGCTCGGTGGATAATGAGGCTGAAAATGGAATAGTTAATATGATCTTCACGCTCAAAGTAATGAGTTTAATTACATATAAAGCATTAATGAAGAAAATCATCAAGGGTTTTGGCTTTTATTCGGGCTAATTTTTATGTGCCGAATGGGTTTTTTAAGTGGAATTATTGTTTTTATGGAGTATTCAGTAGGTATATTTTCTAAAATGAATTAAAGTGTGGTTTAGCTGGAATGAACGGGTTTGAAAAGTTGAATTTAAGCAGAAAAACCGGTTTATCATTCTTTGGCCAGGCGCAAATGAGTGATTGTATACTTGCTTCAAATTTCCTGATCTATAACTTCTCTGATTTTTAAACACACACGCGTGTGTAATGTTCAAAATCAAGATGGACATCTTCAGCAATCATAAGCGCTGATTTGCTCCCGGACTTAGATTAACACTTTGGTTGGAGAATGTTTAAAAAAAATCTGTTTAAACGCTGCCAAAACAAGGCGGCATCTTCGCTACCCACGATTTTGAGGATATTTTAGAATTCCCACATTTTTATTACCTATTAATGTCATTATGAGTTTGTAGTAAAGAGATGCGCGCTTTTTTGTGTTTTCACGGCCTGATTTTACCTTTTATTGCCGCATCAGGCATTGAAACCAGTTAGATCGAGCCGCCATTATCTCACCCGCACTGTGCGGTTGAGTCTGGCGAGGCTTCTCTGTATGAGTTGCTTTTAAGCTTTTTTCTTTTAGTTTACAAATTTTGTTTGAAGTATGTTTAACATGCTGTTGTTTTGCATGTGCCTATTGTTTGTATCACACACAAGGGCTGTTGTTGACTGCTTTCTTGGATTAAGGTTTTTAAGAGAATATGTCTTTCTTTATTTCGGGCTAACATGAAGCCACGGTAATGGATCTTTTCAATGAGAGGATTATTCGGAGACAAGAGACAGTTGGTTGTTTATTCCCGGTCAACCAGGGACTAACTGCATATCCTTAAGCCTTGTTCACATGCATGCATTGCCACATGCGATTTCACTGTGCAACAGTTGAATCACATATGTCAAAAGTTGAAAATGTTCCACTTTTGACACATGCAATTCGATGTATCCATATCCACGTGAACAAAACTTTAAAGACTTTAATGCTTTGCATTTGTGGGGTTGAAGTCGATGACATGACAAGAATGTGACACAGAGTCTGAAAATCAAATCGAGGCAGTCGAATCTATGAAGTCCAGACACGTACTGTAAACACTGGATAGAAAGTTAAGGTTGGGCTCCAATTCAACATTAACAATGTAAAAAAATTCCCAGAAGACCAGACCAGAGAGTAGTAAAAAGTAAATACATTTTTAAGTCCATCTGCATCCAGGCTCAATAACTTTAGTATGTTTTTGTTTCTTGCCACCAGATGGTGTTAGACCTGACTAATGTGTTTTGCATTACGGTATGTATTTATTCTGATAGTGCAAGGGTAAAAAACAATTAAGTATGCATAATTATTAAGGCTGCTTGTTTACCAGAATGCAATTTGGCATAATTGACTGCTTTTACAGTATATTGTTGTCATGTGTGTACACAATGACTTAGCCCGACCAATCATACACCTGCACAGTGCGTGAGACCTGTGCACTGTAAACTAACTTTAGCCTAATTTGCGCATTACCCCATCCTCGTGTGCTAATCAAGAGCCATGCACAAATCGAATAAATACAGTATGTTTTTCTTGACCCTCCATCCCAGCAAAAAGAAATAGAAATTCCAATTTTTTTTAAGTTTCCAACACCCTCCATTCCATTATAATAGAAGATTGCACAGATAAACACCTGGGGTAAGTGACATAACTACGTCCTTAAGGATGTGGGCGCAGAGTAAATATTGGGTCTTTAGTTTTCTGGGAGACGATAAATCCATCTTCCACACGGTTGCCCTTCCCCTCAGGCCAATGTGGCTTCTTTCTATGGCTCCGAATAAAAACCGGTTCCTTCCATTGGCTGCATCACAACCAGAATTCTTTATTTATTTATTTTGACTACAAGTTTGCATACTGTATATTTAGGACTCTGCACACTAGGCAGAATTTAAGGCAAAAAGCCGTAAATTATCCGACGAAAGTCACATGACCTCGAGTTTCAGATCGCAAAATGGCAAACTGAAAAATAGAATCTATTTCTATTTTATCAGTTTTCCGTTTTCGGTTGGTCAATCAATCACAGATGTCTCTGTGTGACATCATCGGTCATCAGCCATTGGTCATTTTTCCAGCCCTTGCAGCCCTTGGGTCTCACTGCTATTTTCACTCAATTTCCCTAATTTTTTGGGGTTTTGGGCAGTCTTGGTGGTCTTGTATGGTTTTATGGTGATTTTGAGGCAGTATTGAATAGTTTTTTGCCGCTCAAAACGACCAAAAGTCATTCAAATCCATGGTCCAAATGAACAAAAACTACCCAAAATCCACAAAACCTGAAAAAAAACTATTCAAAATTCTCTCAAACCACTATAAAAACCATAAAAGACCACCCAAACCGCCCAAAAACCGAAAAACGTAGGCAAACTGAGTGAAAGTAGCAGTAAGAAACCCAAAATGGCTGCCACAATGTATGTTTGGGTTGTTCTGCTAGTGTGCAGAGGCCTTATGGCAGTATTCGCTTCAGGTTCTTGGATTTCGTGGTCTGACGCGTTCAGCTACAATTTGTAAAAGTGTGAATTCCACTTTTAAGGAGTTTTCTAGATGTTGGGTCACTGATGACATCAGGGGTTTATGATGGTTAGCCACGAGGATGGGAGGAACTGGAGGAGACGAGAGGAGAGGAGAGAGAAGTATCATCTAGAGTGAGATCTTCGCTATCAAGATGTGCGAGCTGATCTCACTCTGCTTGTGGGCAAGAGGAGGAAATGGAGTGGTAAGTAGAATGCACACTCCTGCATGAGAGATGCCACTTACCCGAGTAACTCGCAGGGCATATCTTTGCATGTCACGTCTTTGCGAGAAGTTTGCGCGGTGAATCGAATGTGGTTTCTTCAGTAGTTTAGTGAGTTGGGGTGGGAAAGAAGACATGACGATTAAGGACCTTGTATTTATTAGTTTTCTGATTTAATTGATACAATGGTTTGTTGAGTGATTTTTCGGGTACGAGTAACTGTTTTGTAATGATTTTAAAGGTCTGGTTTTATGGCTTTTGTTGTGCTACTAAATAAATTCAGCAATGCCACGGTCTATTAATAATGATGGTCTCGCAGCAGTCCAGGTCTGATTGTTTGGCAAATTTTAAAAGCAGGAGTCATAAAAAGGAAACCAACTACAAATAATAAATTTTGTGCTGTATTTGAAGTAGTTTGGGACATCTTTCCAGCAAGGAAATAGTGAAGTTTACGGGAGCGTCGAAAAGACAATAGGCGCATTCACGAATGCAAAGTCGTTTGTAAAACCATCAACGAGACGTGAAGCGAAAACGAGTTTTTGTCCTAATTTGTGAGCATGCCACTGGGCAAAAATACGAGTTTTCTTACTTTATGTTTTGTCCCTCTGGTGTTCTGCGATGAATACAATGTTTACCTTTGTACCACATTCGATGTGCCATCAGCGAATCGAAATATGAAATAAACGTATGAAAAAAATGGCCATTCTGGACAGCCGTACGGCCACAAAACGTGTTTTGATTATAAGAAACGCGTTTTTGACCATTTGTAACTGCGCCTAATGTTTAATTCTGTTAGTTTGTTGCTAGTCTTAATAAAGATTTATCTTGACGCTCGATTAATCCACGTCCCGGCAAACTCTGGTGGAAAGTACATCGTTATGCCTCCAGGCGCCACACATTCTGTACTTTGCCACACCACTGTTGCACTGCACAAAGGGCCTCGACCACTCGTTACGAGGCCCCAGAGAATCATCAAACAGACTTTAATCGGTGTAAACACGACCGAAACTATATTTAAAATGCATTCAACTTTTTAATGCTAAATTGATGCAATAGTTTAATGAAAACGAGTCACTTACTCGCATTTAATACACCAAATTATCCCTTTAAAATTGGCAAATTACCTAATTGCCTAATTGGTGCTTAATCTTCCACCCACTTCGTACTCTACAAATTAAACCAAACATCAATAAAGATGCTCAGAACCAAACTTTAGACACTTTTTCAATCAAAATGATTAGTATAGGTGGTTTCACAAATTATTTATACAAAAACAATGTTTAAGGGCAATTTTTGTGTAAATGAGTAAAATACAGTACAATGATGGCCCAATGAAATGCTGTACATCGAGAAAAGTGACGACTGGAGACTCATGGAAGATGTATAACGTGCAGAACAAGTAAATTTAGTGCGTACTCTCAGTTGTATACGGTATTTCATTTATGCAACCACTAGTCATTTCTCAATCCGTGTCATTGATCCGCCATTTTCTTTTAGTTACCTATTTACACAAAATCGCCCTAAACAACGTTAGTATAAAGAAAGATAGGGTAAACACCTGCATTAGCTGTAGCCCAAAGAATACCGATGCGCATTCTGGACACACAAGAAAGATAATCCCCATAGAAGAGTGTGTTCTTTGGCTGTAGCCTATTATGATTCCCCGACATGATTTTGTCACCAGATGGCGTTACGCTAAAGGCTATGATTACATACATTTACGGAAGAAATTATAAAGTTCTTATCAAGTTCTGGATCTAAAATGGCTGCCCCTATCTGTTTTTTCATGGCCATTTTGACTGTTTTATTTTTTCAAAACAATTTAGTTTGAGCCTACAGAGCGCAATGCCATCTAATGAGAAAGTTTTGGTGGGGAATCCTTACAGACATCACTCGACCTGCTTAAAATGACTGATTGTTTCCTTACTGTACCCTTCTTTCTACTACCATGCCCTAAACAAACTGTTTATGCGTACTCAAACTACTTTGTGAACCCAACTATAGTCTCTCTTCAAGCATAGCATACCAAACCCAACAACACACAACGCCCAGTGTCACAAACTTCAACAACCAGCCGAAAAGTGAAGAATCTTGTTGCAACTCGAGAAAGATAACCGATTCCACACGTCATTGACACTCCAACCGAGTCGTTCACCGTGCACTGACCTAATTGAGCCACCAGCCAAGTAGCAGAAACAGAGACACTTAGACTGTATAAGTCTGTCACCAACATTTCCCTTAGTTAAAGTCGAAGTCTAGAGTCAAACAGTCGCAGTGCAGGAAAAGTGAAAAGACGAACTGTTTCTCGGTTTAAAGTGGAAGAATACGAAGCAGAAGTGCGTCGTCTCGCGCAGTCAGAACGAGAACCCGGAGCGCTTTAAAACGGGCGTGCAAGGATGAAATGGTTGTATGGAATTAACGTCAAGTGCAGTTGATAATGAGCGCAGTTAAGTTCATCATAAACACGTGATGTAAAAGTGGAGTGGGCTTTTAGTAGCAGGTGACATGAGTCACAGCGTGTCGAGAGGATTATAAATTTGTGTTTTAAATTTCAATCGAAGTTTGTTGGCATCGTCTTATATTGATTTTGCGATTAGTGTTGAAGGTTTGTTTGACGTTTAAGTCATTTTTCCAGTCGGATTTTGTAGTGTCTGCCTATGGGGAGTTTTGGGTTGGGCGAATTTTTATGAATTTTTTAATGTTTGCTTTTTGGGGGATTGTTGGGGGTGTTGGGGTGGAGAGGTTGTCAGAATGTCATTAATGCTGGTTTGAGAGGGTTTTTATGGGTTTAAGGATGTTTTTTGACGGGTTTTAGGTGTTGATGGGTTTTGGAGGGTTGTTTGCACGTGACTGAAATATTGTTTCCGGGTGATTGTGGGTTGGGTGGTGGTTTTAATTTTTCAATTTGTTAGTTTTTGCTTTTAATTTTGATGTGAATTGCAATAATCATAGTAAAAGTCTAGTTCGTTGTCAGTCATTATCCGGTGAGTCATTCATTTGTTTCATGTCATTTCCATTTATGGGATTTCACATGGGATTTCCACACCTCAGCTAAATGATTGGCGCAGTCGACAAATTGTGAAATTAAAAGTATGAAGTTATTGTTACCATATTTCTATGAACTTTGAGAAAAAAATGTGGAACAGTAGAAAAGTCAAATGGGTGTATACCTCGGTGTAAGCTTAAATGAGCCTCCTTTTCTTCCTTCCGTTTGAAGGTTATTCGATATTTTTTGGTTTGTTTTTATTAAATTTGTTTGTGCTTTTGGTTTCTTCTTTTTACAGCATCGACTGGGTCGTTGAATTGTTAATTTATTGGATTATATGAATTTTAAAAATTTGTTTTTTAGAACATTTGAATTAATTGTATCATTGTATCATATGGCCTATAAGCTGCTGCTGGGGACCTTAAACTGTATAAGACTACTATTATTACTACTATTGTACTACTACGGTACAAAAGTGAAATCAGGATAAGACAAGTATGAATGCAGGAAGAAATGAATAACTAGATAGCGAGTGCAATAACGGAAATCTACCACAACAGAAGTCCCTACAATGCAACATGCAATTATGTTAGGCCATCTCGGGCCATTTAAGAATCTTACATACGATGGATGGAAGTTGTTCCGGAAGAGGTCTAAGCAATTTTGCAAGCTTAACGATTTGAAAGATGACAAGAAGTATCAGACTTTTCTGCACAATTTAGATGAATGTAAATGTCAATAGAAATTTGTAAAAGACTGAAATTTTATTGATTTTATGATGTTTACCACCGAATTTTGGAAAACATTTGCTGCATTCCTACAAAAATTTACCTCTTTTACATAGTTTAAGCCTGAGAAATATCTGACATAGCTTTACTGCAGGAAAAATCTGTTCCAAATTCCAATTTCATAAAACTCGCATTATCAATTAGTGCAGGAATGAAACTTCACTTCATGCAAAACATTATTTTTTCCTCCACAATTCTTATAACAAGAAACCAATATTTACCCTTCACCTCACCGCATGGGATTCTCCCTTATCGCAACGAACTGACCATACAGCCAATGATCTCCGTTCCGTTCCATTCCGTTCCCCCATCCCCCCTTCGGAATGCGAGCAAATCAAGAAAGTAATTGAATCAACTTTCTATTCTGGGTTCACTAATTCCCAACCACCCCTGGATCAGTGCCATCAAACCCAACACGCATCCATACATTACATTCACCGAGCGGAAACATCACCAAAACCCATCTACCATCTTTAACGGACAAAAAAAAAGAGAAAATATTAAAGCAAAACCATCCAAAAACAAGTCACATTTGGATTCAACAGCTCATCCACAGAAAACAACACATCATTTTTGAAAACTTCCCTGCAGTACATCAATGCATCATGCATGCAAAACACATGACCTTCTGCCAGACGGCATCAATTCCATAATAATATCATGACATCCATTTGGCCCAATCGAGAATTGAAGGAGAAATAAAAAGAAAAAAATTCAAACATTTTATTATTTTTCAGACATTTGGGCCCAACATGCAGACGACATAACTCAAACTCATTAAATTCCTCCACAAAAATTCTCATTACTGCATTCTTGCGTTTGCCTTTTCCACAAGGCCCATTAAAGAACCATAAAAGAAAGGAAACTCGTAATCGATGATATTTGTGGCCAACGCACACTCGTGTATCATTCCATTGCATACATAAAGGATCGTAGCTAATGGAGCGTTTACAGTAATGCGCACTGGTGCCATTTTCCACTGTTTAATAATCGAATTCCTTTTTTTCTTCGGGTGGTTATGGGGGGGGGGGGGGGTATTAAGTGGACGCAAAGGTTGGAATTTTGTATTCATGTGTAGGGTGGAAGAAAAGTCTGGATGCGGTCAAATAATTTCTAAATGGTTAAAGATAAACAAAATCTGTTTGACCGGTTGTTCAATGATTCACTCAAACTATCTTATGTTCTTTAGCTCACGAGTAGTAAATCCTAGCTAGGGTAGCGCATCCAATATCGGCCATATTAGATATTTTGGAATTTAAAAAATGCTGTTCAAAATTCTGTCAAAAATATCTAAAAAAAAAAATTTTGATGGTTTGAATTTTCAAGATTTAGCTTTACGTATAAAAATTAAATCTGAAAAATTCGAAATTAAAAAAAAAATGTCATTATCAAAATATCGAAATACCATTTTAAACACTGTCGAAATATCGAATTTGGGTCGATATTGGGAGACCTACTCCTATAGAAATTAAAAGTTGGCTCATGTAGCTCATGAGTAGTATATTCTAGCTGTCATCTATTTTTTAAAAAATTCTACTGTAAAGTGTTTGCTGCACTTGCTACACTTTCTCACACCTCAAATTTGACCTTATTTAGAGCTCAAATACATTTGTAATCGAAAAAAAGAGCCCAAAGGTCGGTTTGGGTCCCATCTTAAATCCTGTTTTTTTTTAAATAATTCCATATCAGATGTGAAATGATCATTTTTACACTAAAAGGACCCTCTGATTGGAAATTTCTCTCCATCTTTAAAGGATCAAAAGATGGAAAGTGTTTGACATCGAAATCGACGTCACAGGTCAAATTTGATTGAATCGCTGCATCAGGCCTACCCCGTTTCCGTGAGCTCGATCAAACAGATTTTGTTTATCTTTAACCATTTAGAAATTATTTGGCCGAATCCCGACCATTGTTGCACTCTGTATACTTTTTTTGGGGGTGGTTTGAATGTAAATTCTAGTTGAGGAGGATTTGGTAGAGTGAAATGAAATGTGTTTTGTTGGTGTGTCAGGGAAGATGCTTCACTTAGGAAGTATTGCGAGTCGAAAGTGAATGTTGGGAGATTAAGTGGGAGATTGATGGTGATAAGAATCTGCAGTTGGTGGAGTGGCTGACTGTCTGGTTTGTCTCCATTGCAGGAGATAGAAAAGTCGTCACCGGTTTTTGATTGCACGGGTCTGGGAATTGTCGCGTGTGTGAAGTCGATTGTCGGTCCAACAATGTTGTCCAGACTTTCTGAACGTTATGCATTTGATTATACTGCATTTATATTTTTATATCCTAGAACTAGAATTTCAACGTTTATATTGTTGTACTTTACGAGACAAAAGAATTTGAAAGAAACCGGAAGTCGATTCCTAACAATGCTACTAGCATTTGCTAAGGATTAGTCGACAAAGTTTGAAGTTTGAAGGTTATTTTTAAAGACATACACTCTTACCAAATAGTACCTTTTATTATCCTTTTTAATTTCCATTATCTTATAAAATGAAAAGTATTCCCTTCTATTTTTAGAAGGTAAGACTACTAATTTCCTGCGAAAAGGCGTAAAGAGTCTATATAAAAGCCATATTGATGTGAATATATAAGGTAACACCTTTAAAAGTCATAAAAGTGCACGTCGATTGCCTTTTAATCAATTTTAGGTTTAAAGTATCTGGTTTCAGAGGCTATTTGGCCACCTTGTATAAAATAGTAAACTTTTGGTTCATCTAGAATATAATGTTGACTCATAAAGCAGTGTTTTAAACTACGTATATGGTATTTAATGTCGTGTACATAAATATTTCACATTTTAAGTTACATCATGTCTTTAGTGAATAAAAGATTAAACAAATTTCAACTATTTCCCTTAAGGAGGTATTTGGTTAAGAGTGAGTGTATGGTACACCAGCAATCTGACAGTTCTTCCGATGATTTGGCAGGCGGCATCCGGGTAACCATAGAGTGTTTAGGGGGAAGAAGAGGGTGGTTGCAAAGTTGAAACGTGAAGGCCACATCAGAAATGGTTCCTTTTGCAAGTATTCAGAAATCACTGAGAAGGATAATGATGTCGCAAATTTGGCCAATCATATTAGAATCAGGGCTCTGTGAGATATTGTTGCTATCAGTGCCTTTCCCTTTCTTCCAAGGTCTGGAAGAGATCTTGTGCGACTCAAATGTTGTCAGTAATAAATGAAAAATACAAAGAAGCAAATTGACAATCATTTTAACAACAATGGTTTTAACCAATCAGTTTTCAACAATCATTTTGACAAGAATCAGTTCTAAACTATCATTTTAACAATGGTTTACAATAATAATTTTAGCAATAATGCTTTACGACTGATTTTTGACAATATCGAATAATAAACAAACCACAATTCTTTTTCATTGTTGCCGCACGAAAGAGCAGAAACCAACAATTCTCGCTATGGAATCAGTTACATTCGGTTTCCAAGCTTTTCCCCTACGGCCTTTGTAGCTGCAAACGGCTTTAAGGTTATTACCCATCGTCGCGACCGTGGTTGAATTATCGGGGTAGTGACTTATGACGGAAAAAACATTGGCATGTCGATGCGGCTCCAGGTTTTTCCACCATAAGTCAAGTGGAATTCTTATTTTGGCAATATTTCACCCATTCGGTCGTGCTGATTTCATTTTCTTTCCCCTTTTTCTTTTTTCATTACATTCAGGCTCAAAATATGAAAACAAAAACGGACATCCGGAGCAAATAGACAACAAATCGGGACAATGGTTCGGCGCCACCATCCACAGCTCGGGCGTCAACGGCGTCATAGTGGTAAGTGAAAATTTATTACTGTATATTACAGTTTGCGCACGGAAGTTTTGCATTATGTTAAAGCAATACGATATAGGTATGTTAGGTGTTTGCGCAGAAGGTTTTCTATTATAAATTTACACAAGAACTAAAGGTGGAGCAAAGGCTTTAATATTTTCTTAAAATCACCACTAGGTGGCAGTATTGCAAAAGAGTAACTAATTGATAATTAAAAGGAAAACTAATCAATAAACAAACAATAATATGTAATAAATCATCTAATTGATTCCTATCTAAATAAATACAAATAATAAAGGCTTTAAACAGTACAAAACACACTCAAAATCCTCATGCTTTTCATTAAGGGAAGTTTTTTCGTCGGTTCACCTTCGGGTTGGACATGAGGTTGCTGCCAGTTCCGGTCTTCACCAGTTCTGCTTCAAGTGCGGACAGAAACATCATTGTTTACAGTACTATTTACAGTGCAAGAAAGTTACTGTTATAATTTTAAAAAGCCGGAAAACCAGAGTTATAGCCGTAAAACTATACCTTTATAAAGCAAAACCGCCATGGTGCAAATGCTCTATTTTCTGCGCATGCGTTGTTCGGTGCAACTAAGAAAAGGAAGAAAGTGACTGGTTTCAGCTTCAGGTAATGCTCTGTTTAATCTATGAACTGTCACTTTGGATATGGATTTGTAGCGTTTCTTAAGCCGGCGGCATTGCTTCATCGTCTTGCCGAGTAAACTGCGATTGTAACTATGGTAACACTTGTCAAGAGGAAAAGCGAGTATTTTGACGCGGAAATGCAATTGTGGATTATTTCCAAATGTCTGCTGGCGGAAATGTATTTTTCATAAGAATTTTTGCTTATGGATTTTTCGTGTCGTGACAGACAATCTCGTTTGTTTCCGTTAGGTTAGCGAAATGACATTTTTTTTATTATTATTATT
>JAQFZO010002374.1:0-12332 GCA_034695885.1 Geophilus flavus
CGAGTAGTTTGGTGGCGTCAAATTCTCCTTTCATGTGTCGCATCACCTCGTCCCAACGGTAACGATTTCGAAAATTTTTTAAAAATTGAAGATTTTTTATGGCCGATACGCAAGTCTGCATCGTGACTTGCGCCTCACGTATGTCGAGGACTTCCAGTCGTAAATTTCGTATCGTGAACCGGTTCGAGTAGTTTGGTGGCGTCAAATTCTCCTTTCATGTGTCGCATCACCTCGTCCCAACGGTAACGATTTCGAAAATTTCTTAAAAATTGAAGATTTTTTATGGCCGACACGCAAGTCTGCATCGTGACTTGCGCCTCACGTATGTCGAGGACTTCCAGTCGTAAATTTCGGATCGTGTTGGCATCCTCCATGCACAACGCATGGATCCCGACGTCGGTGAGGTTCTTGCATCCGCTAGCCCTCAGAATTTTCAGTTGCGGACAATTTATACCGATGGAACGGAACACGTCGTCCGTGCACCAGTCGCTGTTACTGACGTTTAGACTTTGAAGTTTTGGTAGGTTTTGAAATAAACGTGTCGCACAGTCCAACGAAATGGTTAGTGAAGCCTCCTTTGGCCAAAAGCTTAAACGAATCAGCTTTTTACACGTTTGTCCAATTTGGTTGAGCAGTTTCTCGATCGGTTCATGAAATGTTGATAAACTGCTCAAATTTTCGGTGTTATGATGAAGAAAAACGTCGGATTTTAATTGGGAATCAGGATTAAACAGCAGTGATGTTGCATGAATGTCACTTATCAAGTTGTCTGGAAGACAGGGCAGATGATCTTGAAGTGTGTCTATGTGATCAATCACTTTTTTGATGCAAATATCCTTGAGACTCAAAACAAAAACAAATTTTGGTTGCGCCATCGCAATTTACACTGTCTTTGTATTGTTGAAGGAATGGCATCTCTCTCTCTCTCGTTTTGATCTCGGCTGATGCCGTGAGAAATTTCGAGATTTGGGGTTGGGGCGACACCTATGGTGAATGCTGAAGGCAAAAGGAATTTATTGTTTTCAGTTTGGGAACAGAGTTTGGGGTTTTTGATTTGTTTCATTTGTCTGTTTGCTGAATTTGTTGTCCGACGAAAGTGAAGGATTGTGTAGAAAGAAGAAGTTTTAAATTATCAATTTTGATTTGATTTAATTTAGTTTATTACCAATCATACAATTCAATTAATTTATATGTTATATTAACGGTTTTGGAATTCAAATTCCCTATCAGTTAGCGCCAGGCATCAAACCGCCTTCTGGAGCTGTTTCGTTATCATCCTCTGGGGATGACATCACAAAAGAATGCAAATATGATTTTTAGTCTTGCTTGAAATCAGGAAAAAAAATACTAGCTGCATTCAAATATTAAAATAAAATAGAGTTTTAGCTGTGTTTTGAATTTTAGACGTCACTTTTACTCGCTTTAAAATAAATTTTAATGAGAATAAGTGACGTCTAAAATTCAAAACTAAAATTTGTTTTAATATTTGAATGTAGTTACTGTTTGTTCAAGACTGCTTAAAGTTCATTGTTAGATCCAATAATACATGTATGCATTGTTGCTTCCATCAATGCATTTTTGTACATTGTTGTATTTGACTGTATATTTTGAATATTGTTGAAAGCAACAGTGCATAGATTGAACACAGTCTTGATGCCAACAATGAAACAATGGAACAAACAATTTAATATTTTGAAAATTCTTGCAAAATGGTTAATTTTGACAGGAATAGTCCTCCATATTATGGTTTTGGTGTTGTTGAAGATAGTTATTACTTATTAACGGGGGTGTATAGTGGTTATTGAGTGGTTGATGGTTTTTGGGAACCTGGTGGTGAAAAGTTAATAAACGGACGTTAGGATATGGATGAGTGTGAACTCTTTGATGGGGTTTTGTGAGTAGATTTCTTCCGATTTTAACGATTTTGAAAGGATTTTCAGTCGATTTTTTGAGTTTTTGATATTTTGTATCGAGTTTATGGATTTTTTAAATTTTTATCGACGGTCGATAATTTGATTCTTGTCGATTTTTAAAACAGACATTTTTAATTTTATCGATTTTCTATTTTTTATCAAATAATGTTTATCGATTAGTCGATTTTTCATATTTTACTATTTTCAAAATTTATCAAAACTTTTTACACGATTTTTTATTTTTTTCAATTCATTTTTTGTTTTTAATCGATTTATACACTTTTATCAATATTTTCAATCGATTTTTTTATTCCACCGATACTTACAAATCGATTTTTCATAATTTACCTAAACTTTTATTCGATTTTTTATATTTTACAATTTTCAATCGATATTTTACCATTTTCAATCGATTTTTCACATTTTTAATCGATTTATACACATTTCCTAAGATTTTAAATCGATTTCCACACTCCACCAACCTTTAAACACAAATCCCAACCTTCAACCTCCTTACTTCCGATACCATCAACAAACTCCATTAAAAAGTTACGGCAATCCATAAAACCCGGCACCCGACCATTTGTCAACTCGCACACTCCAACTCACAACATTTCGATGTCGGGTGATGAAGAAACCCTCCAACTAAATATAAAACTGGCAACGACTCAAAAATTAAAATTACACTTCCTCGTTCGTCTGTAGACGGCGCGTCGACGACTCATCTTCTAAATTTCGATGTTTAAAAATAAATTTTAAAAATAAATTTTCAATTTAAAATAAAATCATCAGTTTTGACACGAAAATCGTCATTTTTAACCGTAAAAGGATTAAAAATTGGAATTTTCGAGTGAAAAATTACGATTTGTGTGTTATAAATGATTTTTTCGGGCAAAAATATTTTTTAAAATATATTTTGTAAATTATTTCAGATTGCGGGTTTCAACGGTTTGAGCGAAGCGTTTAAAAGATTGGATTTCCAGAATGCTGTGAGGGATATCAGAAGATTTAATTATATCTGCAAAGTAATAAAAGAAAGAGAATTTTTTGTTTGAATTTGTTTTAATAATTAATTTTTAATTTTTGTTTAGTTATTGCATCTTTTAATCACGCAAAATTTGACGATGTTAAGCGGGTGTGCGCAGAAGGTTCTATTCAACATGTTGGAAGAAGTTGCATTTCAAGGTGATATATTTGTAGGTAGATAGAAATGGGATTTATAAGGTCGCCAGTGGCTATTCTGGGATTTGATGATGAGATTTTTGAGGAAATGTTAAAAATAGGTAAAATATGCAATTAAAATTCAAAAATTGTCCAGAAATCCTTAAAAAAATTTAATGACATCCAGAATTTCATTAAAAATTCGGAAATTTATTTAAAAAACTCAGAAATCCATGTGAAATTCATTGGAAATCCAGAAACATTTTTGCTATATTTTTCTGGATTTTATAAAATCAAATTTATCAAACTATGATAAATCTGTAAAAAAAAATTCAGTAAATCAGAGTAAATCAATATCAATATAAATATTAATCTCCATTATTCAATGATTCACAGTACTTATCATTAATTATTTTGATTTACTTACAAAACACTTACAAAATCAGTGAATCTAGCGGCATTCAAAAATTAAAACAAATTTGTGTTTTGGTTGTGTTTTGTGTTTTAGACGTCACTTGTTCTCATTAAATTGAGAACTAATGAGAGATAAGTTACGCCTAAAACACAGAACACAATTTTTGTTTTAGTTTTTGAATGCAGTTACTGTAATGAATCAATAGACACTGAAAATCAACATTGTGACTACTGGATACTGAAATTTATGATTTTATTTTTTTAAACTATATATTTAAAATTTTAAAATTTCTGGATTTTTTCATTCACTTATTTATAGTATTTAGATGTGTAGATAAACATTAATAACTCACACCTCATAACTTTTCCCAAAGAGTGGAAACCCAAGCTTCAGGGAATTTCCCATGTAAATTTATGGGCAACCATTTTTTTCCCCTGAACCAAAAAAAAGATAACACCATATATTAAATTAAATAGATAAACTCAAGATAACAAGGTTAGAAAATAATTTTTAATTAAAAAATTGATTTTCCTTAACGACAAGCGAGAATGAAAATTACATCATTTCATCAAATTTTTTCCATAAGCGAGTTAATCACAAATTTAGCTTTAATTGGCTGTTAAATTTTACTATCACATTTCAGTTTCCGGCAAATTTTTTTTTAATTTGACAATCTTGAACTCAACTACGTAAAAATGGTCCAAGCAATTGGAGGCTGCCCGAGGACAATTAGAACTGACATGGGAACAGACATTGTTGTCATTTTATTTATTGTTCATGATGGAAGCAGAATTTACAGCATTCGCAGTGACGGAGGTTAACAAGTCGGATTGGCTCTTGGACAGTGGATGTACTGTACACGTTGCAAATCGACGAGATTGGTTTCGTGTTAGGTTACTAACAAAGTAAAATGTTTCACTTTCTTTACTTTTGAAGAGTTGATGTTGGCACGTTCTACTGTTCCGATAATCAATTTTCCTTAAAAATACAAAGATTTTAGAATTTCTTTTCGATCGTTGCAGTTTCCGATAACCAAACCAACATACACATACTCCAAAAACTGGTCGGCGATCTCCAGAAAACTCTGTTTGAATATTATTGCTGGGGACGCCCTCTGGGTTCAACGCAGCTATGGGAACATCACCGCCAAACCATCCATCGAATCGACTCCATTGCCAAATGCATTGTGATTAAACAGGTAAAAAAACACTAGGTGCATTCAATTCCGAATCGCTTCTCAAAAGTGACTTCTCAGTGATTTCGAGAAGTGGTTCTAGCTTTGAATGCATTGCTTCAGAACTAGCCGTTAGATGGCCACGCATGCGCAGTTTCTGCCACGGTTGATCCAGGAACTTATTCTTTGTTCGAACGAGGCTGACTCCAACAGTCGCGCCAAGATATAAACAAACTAATCACAACTAACACCTTTTGGCGTCTACTTCTGGTTAGATCTAGCTGCTTTTGGCATTAAGCGGCTTAGTCTGTAGGAACTGAACGCACCTACTGTGCTACTTCCTGAAGAGCTTCATAAAGCTAAGATGGTCTGGGTGCGGTTGGTTCTGCATTTCCGGATGAGATAGCTTGTCTACGCTTATGTCGTTCACTTCCAACTAGGTCATCGTTACAAATGGTTATGTCCTTTACTTGACGGTTACCATCTATGCAGTCTACCCGTCTTCATAATAAGTGAAATTAATTCAGTTTCTCATTTTCAGCCTGCCGATTCCATTTACCCAAAACTCCAAGATCTGCCGGAAGAACTCATCCGGGAGATCATGCTCAGGTTGAGCGACCACACGGATCTGCAAAACGGAGGAAAAGCTTACAATCTCATGCAGGACTTGTTAGGGGAACAACACATCTGGCGCGAACTCTGCCGATTCCATTTCAGTCCTCAGCAAATCCGCTGCGTGTTGGCTGATTCGCGAAGATCCAGTCCTATCACGGTGAAGAAGATTCCGGGGAATAACGAACAGAATGAGGAAAGGGAGGATGGGCAGTCCGGCGAGGGACTAGTGTCGGCCAATGACGACAGCGCAATATTCAAGTTGGAGAGCATCGATTGGGAAGATACCTATCACAGACTCAGGAGGTATGTATGGTTCGGACGTGGAGGCACGACAGTCGTGTACTCGTATAAACGTCTTTGGATAGGTTGTTGGATTTGTGAGGTATTTGCATCACAGGAGTCTGTCTGAATTGGCATTTGAATTTGGCATAATTTTGGCATGCATTATTGTAGTTATACAGCCAGGATTGGGTAAGTTTCTTATTTTTTGGAACTCATTCCCGTTCCAGTTACTTTAGAAAAAAGTATACAGCTAAGTAATTTTTGAGAAAATACAAGTAGTTGCCATGTGTACTATTTCGCAGCTTGATTCGATCGTAGCCAATCACAACGACGGAAAGTATCAAATGTTGTAAATGAAGAAAATGACAATCTGATGGCAGCAATATGCTGTTGAATGCATAATGCTCAAACAGCACATGTAATGACAGCCAACTGCTTTTTGTGTTGCAAGGAAATGTGTCACCAAGTGTGCACTGGGTCATGCAATTCACCTGCAATCGCATTGTAATCGGGTCAAATGTCACCACCATTACAATTGAATCTACCAACAAAGGAGGGAACATTATTTGGAGGAAATTCTGTCATGGGTGAATCCTCCTTTAAATGCAATCAGCCCATTGTTTGTGGGCATTGTTAACTATTGTTGCAAAGATTTAAAACATCTTAAACCAGTACAGCCCATTCAAAAGTTTTCACACAGTAGTTTTCATATTTAAACTGTAAAAACCAATTACAGTGGAACCTGCTTACAATGTCATTTTTGGGACCGGGTATTATACGCGGGTTGTTGTTATAACCGGGTGATTTTAGCATTATTTCAGAATGGCTGGGGAATGTAAAAAGTAACGTTATAAGCGGGTTGACGTTCTAACCAAGGTCGTTGTAAGTGGGTTCCAACGGTATTAGTGTATACCGTATTCATGTATTTTTGCTGGATTTACATCAGATCAATGGCAGACACGGATTGTTGTGTACTCAACTGTTGCTTTACATTTGTGATGTAATGTGGGCTTTATCCCTAGTGACAGAAAGTTGAACTACTCAGTTGTAGCTTGGGCAGCATAGGGTGAAAGTTCCATTTTTCTGGCAGATCCATCACTGTTGTCGTAGTCACATTCATCGAACTTAGAATGAAATTTGCAAATTGCGAATTACAGTCTGAATGATTTACCGGCAATTCACATTCTGACATTGACCCTTGAAATCCCTGGTGGGAGCGGTTGTCATTAATCATCCTGAAGGGCGGTCGATGCAACATTACTTGTCTATTGAATCTATCTGCCCATAACCAAACATGGTAGATGATTTTCATTCTTTTTTCAAGGGCTTTGTGTTGGATGACAAGGTAATAACAAATGTTCTGCGTGGACTATGACTGGCAAGCAGCTGGGGTCTTTGTGCTGGAATTATGATGAATTCTTCCTGTGGAAGAAGAATGGTGAATGCAAGTTGATGATGCTAAGCATGCTGCTGTCTGGTGGGGCTGGGAGTGAAGGATGTTGCACTGTTGATTCATTAGTTTGTATTATTTATGAAGTTTAAAGAGAAGTTTGTGAATGTTGTAGAGAAATGGTTGTTATGAAATTGACCAGAGATGTTTTAAAGTGACCAAAGTGTCAACCAAAGTAACCAATAGGTCCATGATATTGACCAAGTGTATTAAAACTGACCAAGTGGTTAACCAACGTGACCAATTGTCTTAAAATTAATCTAGGGATCAACGAAAGTGACCAAGGGGTCAACAAAAGTGACCAAGAGGTCCACCAATGTGGTCAAAGGGTCAAGCAAAGTGACCAAGGGTCCACCAAAGAGACCAATTGTCCTAAAACTGACCAAGTGGTCCACCAAAGGGTCAATGAAAATAACCAACAGGTTCATCAAATTGACTAGTGCCTTAAAACTGACCAAAAGGTCAACCAAAGTGACCACTTGTCCTAAACCAGACCAAGGCATCCATCAAACCAAGGAGTTAAATTCCAGCCACTGCAACGCAATGGCTGGAATTTAACTCCTTGATCAAACAGACCATTGAAAGATGCCTAACCACATTGTACCTGGAAAATAACCAATCATCCAGTGAAAAGATGGTTCTGCTTTAAATTGCTAGTGTAATTTCAAGTAAATAGAGGCTTCGCAGAGCCAATTTCATCGCTTTATGACTTACACTTTATAACTTTATACACTTAACTCTTTATCTCCTCTCACTAATAATAAATGAAAATCATAAAGCCAGTATTAGGTATACTAAATTTATCTTGTGCTTATGTGCAGTAGGTCATTCACCGATCTCAGTCACCAGGTATAAAAGAATTTTATGAGCATAAATTCAAAAGTCTACAAAGTCATAAAACTTAAAACTTTGAGTTTATAAATTTATATCTAGAAAATCTATAAAACCAGATCTTTTGAACAGAATTGATCAACTTTTAAAGATAGTCAGTGGTAATTTCAGAAATACATGCTAAAGGCCAATACTAAAAGCCGAAAGCCAAATCCATTATCGATGGCAAAAGTAGAAGTTTTATGTTTTTTACAGAAGCCAGTTTAGTAAAAGTTGGTTTTTGCTTTGAGATTGAATACACCTACTAAAACCAATCAAACATTTCTTCTTTATTCCAGAGCATACGGACTCCGTGAAGAGTACGCCGAAATACTTCAATTATGTCGACATTGCCGATGCCTTTTCTGGAAGGTAAAATGCAATCCATTATTATGGTGGCTTATAGGGACAAACCATATACAAATGCACAGGTAGAAACCAACATACCAGAACACAAAAACCATGTTTGTCACGATGGACCAAATATGCCTATCATGCCAATCCTAATTGGCAAATTCAAATTAATTGGATACCTAGATTTAGGTGCCAACCGCACCTTTATGTCCGAGTATCTCGTTGATAAATTGGGATTAAGCATGTAGAACGACACCAAATCTACGCAGAAATTAGTGGTTTGTCCCTATAAGTCACCGTACATTTTCTTTCTTTACCAAACAAAAATAAACAAAAATAAATAAATATAATTAAAAAATATTTTTTCCAAATTTCAGTCATTTGGACATCCGTGCATCGAAAGAACGGTGAACGACTTGGACTTAGTCGACAAGAAAACGCTTTACGTGCCTATTTCACCTCAAGCGTTTCTCAAATTTTTCTCTCTCTAAAAAAAACAAAACAGGAAATGAGATTTAATTTAAGACCTGTATTATTTGTGCAGCTGTTTTCTTGGAATTTATTATTTTTACTCATTTTTTTTCTTATTATTATTATTATTTTTTTTAGTCTCGTTTATTGTATTGTGTGCGCGAAATGTTTTTTGTGATAATTATCGATGGATTTTTGGCTTTTATTTATCGTGACTGATGGCATTCGATGCTAAACTATCAACTATGTGCTACTTAAAGTATAAAAAGAAATGAAATTTAAGAAAAAATAGAGTACTTGAAAAGTTAATATATTTATTTTTCAAATGTTTCAATGTCCAACGATAATAAATATACGAATAAATTTTTTTTTCTTACTATTATCAATGTTATCTTATTATGTGTTTATATTAGTTTTTTTTTTGGTGGTGGTGGTTTGGGAGTTGTGCAATGGAAGAATTGGAAATTTGATAGTTTTTGATTTTATATCAATTTTAGGGTTATTTTAGATATTATTAATAAAAAAAATGAAATTTAATTAATTGATAATTTGATAGTATAATTGGAAATTTGAAGTAAAAATTTGAAAAAATTGAAAATTTGTAGATAAAATTTTTAAAAAATGAAAAATTTTTAAAAAATTAAATATTTGAAGGAGAAATTTGAAAAGATTAGAAATTTGGTGGAAAATATTTAATTTTGATGGAATATTTTGAAAAATATAAAAACAGTTTATATTTTAAATTTTAGAAAAATTAAAAAAAAAGAATTTTCAATTATTTCACAATTTTTCATCACAAAATATTGAAAAAAGTGAAAATTTGATGAAAAATTTTTAAAAATTGAAAATTTGATGGATAATTTTGAAATTGGAAATTTGAAAGAAATTAATTAAAAATTTGAAAACTTTAACGGAATAATTTGAAAAATTGAAAATTGAATATTTGAAGGATTTAGAAAATTTGATGGGAAATTTTGAAAGAATTGAAAAAACTGATATTTTCAATTTTTCACAATTTTTCATCAAAAAATATTAAAAATTTGAAAAAAATTTG
Source organism: Geophilus flavus (assembly GCA_034695885.1). Taxonomy (NCBI): domain Eukaryota; kingdom Metazoa; phylum Arthropoda; class Chilopoda; order Geophilomorpha; family Geophilidae; genus Geophilus; species Geophilus flavus. Next base: position 9,760 of record JAQFZO010002374.1, read on the forward strand.
ATGAAAAAATTGAAAATTGATTAAAAGCATTGAAAATTGCATTTGATTTTGAAATTTATACACAACAATTATAAAAACTGAATATTTTTTAAAATTAAACAGTTTAATTTAAATATATACACAAAGTAATTTCATTTGTAACTTGTTTATTTCTATCTAAACTTTGTTTTGACAAACAAAATTAAAACTGATGAGAAAATCATTGCACAATTCCCTCAAGTCTTAACTCAAGAAACAAAGGGGGAATTGTGGGATATTTTAGCATGGAATTGCAAAATTGGTGACATCCAAATTGGATTATGTGATTGGAGCCTGAAGTTTGAGGAAACTGTCATGCAATCAGCAATCATCTTTTGGCAGGATTTTCTGTTTAAACATCCAGTTTGAATCACAGTGGACTAAAGTCTGAAGAAAGGTAAGCTGAAAGTAACAAAAAAGTTACATAAAAATCTTTTATTAAAATTTTTCAATTTATTTTAATAATTTTTTTTTATTTTCGTAAAATTTCCAAAAAAATATTTTTCTAAATATATTTATTTTTATATTTAACAGAAACAAACAAAATGTTTTTGCTACTAGTTCTATTACAGGCTTTTGGGTTTAATTTATTGTTTTTTTCCACTTCACAACAAATAACTGTTAATCTTCTGTATTTTTTGTTGTTTTTGTTTTGAACATGTCTTAAGTCATGTGATATATTATTCTGTTGGTGACATTAAAATTTATACACCATGTTGTGCATGGGAGTTGGTAAATAAATAAATAAATAAATAATAAATTCATAGCAGCTTTAACTTGATTCCATTAGATTCCTAATTGAAAACTGAATTAGTAATAACTAACAATAGCAATCAATCACAATTTTTAATCAAGAATCCGAGGTGAAGATTGAGTTAAGTAATTAGAGATCCGGATAAAGACATTTTATTGTTCTGGGGCAATGTCTTGCAGGTAGCAAAGATGCCACGCGTCGAGCGTGGCATCGAGTTATCAGACTTCACAGTGACAAGACTCTACAGTACCGGTATACAGTTTTGTAAACTCTTCTCAGGTGTCGTGTGCATAAGTCTATGATTCAATGGTTCTTTTCCAATGGACTCCTTTGAGAGTCTGGAGTATGACTCATGGACTACCCATCCTTCTTTAAATACAGACAATTGCCCGTATGAAATAACAATTCGAGTCGTGTGGCTGTTGCTAGCTTTTTATTTTCATGGCTTACAATACAAGATGATGATGATAATAATAGTAATAATAATTAATCATTTCCATAGAATAAAACACTTATAACCATACTGAATACATCTTATTAGGGTACAGAGGTTTTCTTACGAGTTTAAGGATGATCAAATGAATAAATAGTGTAAGAATTATAAAATATAAGACATGCACTAAAATAAAGGCGAAATTATACACCTAGGTACACTAATAGGGACAGTTGGCAATATTGCATCTTTTAAGGTTCTTAGTTCTTGCACTCCACCTTTAACTATTTTAACCATTAATTTCTCATTTAAAGGTGCATGAAGTTTATATAAAAGCAATAATAATGTGAATTTGTAAGGTAACACCTTTTGAAGTCATATGAAAGTGCATGTCAATTGCCTTTGAAAACTTTAGGTGTGAAGTATGGCTGCCCTGTCTAAACTACTACTAGAATGTAATGATGACCACTCACAAAGCAGTGCCTTTAAAGATACAATATTTAATGTTGAATTCGTGTTCAATACTGTATTAAAAATCAAAATCAAATTTTGTCATCACATTGCTATTGCGCAGCTGCGACAACTATTGTACATAATAATTGTTTTCCATTTAAAACGTAATCATGCTAATATTTACATCACGGTTGTGATGTTTTTCACTTTAAACTGGTAGATAAGTGAAATACAGAGTAATCAAAATCAAAATAAAATCAACATTTTCCGTCCGTGATCAAAATTCGTTTTTCTGTGAGATTTAACGTAAAATGTGAATATTAGCATAATCAAGATTTCAGGGGATAAAAATCAATTATTAGCTGTTGCAGGTGCGCAGGAGCAAAGTGATGAAATGACGAAAATTGTACCTACCGTATATAGTATTTGAGAGTGAAATTATGTGAATGGGTCCATGCAAATTAGTCTTCTCATACGACCAAAACGCTTCTTCAACTTTTCCCTTTACACATTTTGAGTAAAAAACCCTCATTACAAATTGCGTGCATCGTCACCAATAAAGAGACGCCGAGAGTAAGACCCAGTGCATTCCCAACATCACTGACCAAAGCAGAAAACGAATACTTGAGTATTTCCATCAAACATTCCACTTTGTTTGTGTAAATGTTAATATGAACGTTTAATACATGAAGCCTTTTATCTTCTGGGTTTTTGCGTATGTATGACAAATATTTGTAGAGCATCGTTTCACAGGGTCTCGTACAATGACATTCCTTTTCGACGTCCTTGTCGTTCATACTCAAAATTTTGTGATACAAATCACGGACGGCTCTGGCTGTCTCCGGAGAATCGCACATGCTCGTGTTTACTTTCATGGCAAATGGCATGCTATGGATATTAAAATGATTTTAATTA
>JAQFZO010002375.1:0-12332 GCA_034695885.1 Geophilus flavus
CTTGATATATGATATATAAAACAATATTATATTATACAATTTTTTTTAAAAATTACAATTTTTTTGTAAAATTTTGTTTGAAAAAAAAACAAAAAAAACTTGAGATTAATGTAAGAAATTAGTAATCCTGTAAATTATCTGCTTTTGTACTCACTTTACAAGCACAAAAAAAGATTATTTCAGCTACTATGCTTTAATAATATGCAAATTAGAGAAGAAAAATACAAATATTGATGTTTCAAGTACATAGAATAGGCTTAGTGAAACTAGTAAAATTAAGAAAATACTTTTACATTCCATTTTTTTTTTTTTAAATAAAAACTTTTTTAATTTTTTTAAAATTTTAATTGCAAATTTGTACGGGTATTACACGAATTTGATCAATAAAACACGAATTTTAACGAGTCTCTTGAATTATCATCGCCATTTCTGCGCTTAAAATGTAAATTGAAATGTCATTGACTTGCCATTTCCCTTTTTTATTTTTCCAACCATTAATTTCCGAGCGCGCGCGCGCTCATTCTGCACTCGGCAGCAGCACAGCTTCCAGGGTTTCTCAGAGATGGGGATGCGGAGGATGTCATTCCATCATATCCATCCAAAATGGCGCCCGCTGCGCGCTAAATGTAAGCTGATCGACTCGCTTGGTTGCATCTAGTGCAAATACGTTTGCACGCTACGATACATTGCGGTTTGTTCAACTGAGGTATGTCGATATTTGCAAACTTATTCCGCGCGAATGATGCAAATGGGAGATTTCTAATGGAATTGGGAATTACTTAAGCGGTGCTTTGTGGCTCATCTCCATTCCGGATGGAGTAATTGCCGCCTCTATTCAGTGCCCCGGTCAAACAAATTAGTTTTATAGATATGAGTGTGGCATTCTGATTGATAGTTGAGTGATTTCGTGATTTAGCGTTGAAATATCTGCAAATTAGGCCGCTCGTTTACGCGGGAAAGTGATGTGGGAGGGAGTTTACTGCTCGAAACACGTGATTTATGTCTGCTTTTTTACATATTTTTTTTTTATTTGCAGATAATACCAATTAGAAAATGTGCACTAGATGATGATGTTGATTGTCCATTAATGCAAATTTTGTAAAGTTGAAGAACCGATTAGTTATAATTACAATTATGTCGGTTCAAATGAGACCGAATGAAGACCATGAAGGTAATAAAATATATAATAAAAAAAATTCTAAAAATTATTTTGATACGTTAAATTTATTTCTTTAATTTTGTTTTCTATTTTCTTAGTGCTCGGAAGTGATTTTTGCTCAGGTTACACCGATAGTTTCGGCAAATGGAATACCGGATTTCATTGTCCAAAGCTGGATATAACGGAAGCAGTTTACTGCTGCGGTACAACTAGTTATAAATACTGCTGCACGAAAAAAGATGAAGTGCAACAAGAAATCCCAAAGTTGATTCAATTTCATACTTATCTCGTTTCATTAAAACTAATTGGCAATTGATTTTTCTAGTGTTACGCTCGTAATTGGAGTCGTGAGCGGAATTTGCCTCATAATAATCATAGTCACTATTCTCTCCTGCATTTTTTGCAGTTGTTGTACCTTAAATAAGAAACGACAGAGCAGTATAAGTGGAGGTATTTCATATTTTATTTATTAATTTTTATTTTTATATATTTATATATGGAATTTTTTTAAAAAATAAATAGATCGCTTAACGCCATCATCACTAGTCCCGGGCCCACTTTATCAATTGCACTGTAGTTCGACTGCAAGCGGTGTCGCAAATATGTATTCATATTCAAACCAAAACAGTTCAGTGACCACGCCGATCGACACGACTGGCTTGGATTTGGATTATCCTTCACACATTCATCTGCCTCGCAACAGCACCTCACCTTCCTTGCTCCAACTCAAACCAACTTACACTCATAATTCGCCCCGACTACCACGAGCAGGTGAAATTTTTTAAAAATTCAAAATAAAATAAAATTAATTAATAAATAAATAATTTTTTTTGTAGTTACGTTAGACCAATGTCATCTAACGACAGAGGGCGAATCTTCTGAACAACCCGAGGATAGTTTGTCCCCTTATCATGGTAGTAGTCCTTCAATGTCCATTTCAATTCGGGATCACGTGACAAAGGGCCATTCCTCTGAACGGCAAATGAGGTAAAATCGATATGTTTTTGCTATAAAAATAAAATGATTTTTATTAGTTTGTCTTTCAGTTGTACAAATAATGGCCAAGCACCTGTTAAAGTGTCGCCTAATCAACCTCGCGAAGAGGTTCTATATAGATCCACGAAATTCTAAAAGTTTACAAATTTACAATAAAAATGAATTATTTATTATGTAAATTATAATTTGAATTTTTTTTATTGAATTTTAAACATGTGTTTTTTAGAAAATCCGTCATTTTGAAAGAAACGAGCTGAACTATGCATCATTTATCATCATCATTGTCATCTTTGCCCATTTGCATCATTTGAAAGGCAGTTTTTGTTATTTATTATCATTTCTTTTGATATGAATTTACTTTTTTTTGAATTTTTGATATTTTTTTTTATTTAGAAATTTTTATTTTACAATTTTACAAACACAAAAGAAATAATTTATCCGTGTCTCATTCTATATTCCATTTACTCAAATATTAATCCACTTTGTAGAAATCCTCAAATGTGTCATTGTGGTCATGTAATCTCGGTGCTCAAACGTTCTATTTTACAATTTCTAATAATGTACTGCTGTATAGACAAACAAAAATTCTATTTCTTTAAAACGTTTTCTTAGTCATATTAAAGTTTTGTTATCTTTGCCTACACTTTTTATTTAATCTTCAGATTTTTCTTCTTTTTATTTTTTCTCTTTTACACAACAAAAAAAAATTAATGGAAAAAACAATCTAAAAATTACATGAAAACAAATCCATAATTGGAAAGATGTTTTTCCATAATGAAAGGATGAGAGGCATCTACACAAACAAGCATGGTTGTCATTCTTGCAATGAACTCGTCCTATAAGGAGGGATACGAACGTTTTTATAAAAAGAATCGAAAAAATTCAGTCGGGTCAATAAACGCACATAACATTTTTTTTTTACTAGAAAATTCAAAAAATTATCTCAAAAGGGGGAATGATAGGTGGAAAAAAAATTATTTCTAAATGTGAAGTGTCGGAAATCCGTTTTTTAAAAGATAAAATTATATTAATGCAATAAAAAATATTTTTAAATAAATAAAAATAAAAATTGGAGGTTTTGTTCATTTAAAATAAAAATATAAAATAAAAAAAAATGAATTTGAGAAGATTTTAAGCAGGTTTTTACGATACGTTATCTCAAAATGCAAGTGTTTATGTATATGGGTGGCAGTTGTCAGCAGGTGTTGTCAATTGCCTTTCATATATTTATAGATTATAATTGCTGCACAAACAGACTCCATTCTCAAGACATCAGCGAAAAATTTATAAAAACAAATAAAATAAAATAAAAAAATAAAAAAACTGATAAATCGGAATTGATACATCTGTGGGTGCAGAATATTCCATTTTCGAGGTTATTTCCTTGAAACGCAATATAGTAAACTATGGAGGAAGTTCCCCCGGCCACTTTAGTCTGTTGGCTGGGCTCACTCACCATGGCTGGAGCAGGATCTCACCACGTGTTACCATATGGCGTGGGCGAGCAAGTAATTCTTCAGCACTTGTTTGCACGGAAGTTATGTGGTTATCATTCTTCGAAGCAGCATTAAAAAAACATCCAAAACAAAGAAACAAACCTTCAACTTGAATAACGAGCATCTACGGTATAGTTATTACAGATTTTCTTTATCGACTTGTGTTTAAAATCAAACTTCTGCCACTGTCGCAACTCATTCATAACATATACAGCTGTTATTAAATTAGCGACGTGGAAGTTACGTGTGTACGTCATTTTGCGCGCTGTTACAGGCCGGTAACGAAGTGGAAAATGTGATAAATTGTGCGGTGTTTTTTATTCGGCGAATTTGCTGACACGAATTAATTAGTGTCCTTTTCTTGAGGAGTAAATATTTGGAGGGTTTTAAGATGCCGTCACCGCCGTCGTCAGTCGACGATGATATTTTCGGGAGCGCTTCTCTCGATTCCGACGCGACTTCGGACCTCGGAATCAGCAAACGGGCGCATCGACGCTCCATCGTCGACGGATTGTTATCGGAAATTTATAGCGAGAGACTTCGAAGATGTTCTGGGATCGAGGACAGCGACGCAACATTGAGCGAAGATCCGTTTTCTTTCAGAGAAAATAATAAATTTCGGGTGAAAAGGCACACTGCCAACACACTCAGACAAAAAGGTAATTTCAGTTCATTAACTATGTACTTTAAGGAGAGGAAAAGTCAAAGGGAAAACAAATAAAAAGTATAAAAGAGTCTGGAATGAGAGAGGAAAAAGTGTGTGTTATATAATATTTATTACTTAATGGACGGATTACCGTAATTGATTAAAAAGTAACAACAAAAATAACAAAAATTAAAAACAAAATGTTTTTTGTTCATTAATTGTAATGGGGTGTGGATAAAGGGAAATTATATGATAAAAACAATTTTAGGTTTTATTTACTTAGTAAATTATTCATTTTGTATCATTAAGTAATTAAATTCTTACATAAAAGCTAAGTTTGTTTTTCAATCATTAGGATAATTTTTTATCTACTTTATTTATGATGTCACGGGTATCATCTAATCCATTTTCCCACGTGTAACTCAGTTTTTTTCGCCTGTGGGACATTTTTCCGTCTTTTGAGCTTAATAATTCTGCGTTTATACATTATATATGTGGGTAACTAATGCAAATAAGTTAAAGTCGACCTTTGGAAAACAGATACCGTACAGTACTACGTAAAATGTGTGGGCAGCAGCTGCATATGAAAAGCTTTTAATGGCAATAAATTTTTTTTGAATCTGATTTTACCTTCCACTGAGATATTTATTCACATGTGGGTGTAAATATAACTATGAGTATTCCATAGGGGAAAATGAAAAATAAAATAAAATTCGAATTTCCCAACAAACAATTTTTTTTTTTGTTTGTAAATTTAAATAACATTTTATTTCCTTCAAAGGCATTTCCGAACTTCTGATGTTTATATCGCAATTGCGCCATCAGTTCTTCGAAGAAACAAATCTCCTCGTCCGTCATCTTGCGCGACGCGATCGTCTGCTTACAAAACGGGATCGAAATTATGACGTCATCACAGCTATCCTTCAGGCGGCTTCACCCAAACGATGTGAGTAACTAGATAAAGCCAACTTCAGGGTGCGCGATTTTCGAGCAACACGATAAAATAAATAAATAAATAATTTACATTCCCCCATTTCCAACAACCGATTTCTCATTTCCCAAAATTCAAACTCGATATTTAACATCGACGCTTTTTTCAATTCAATTGATAGAAAAAAAATACATTTAATTGAACACAAATTCCCTTCAAATCTAATTCCCTTTATCGCAAACTGAAGCAAGCGGCCTCATTTAAACACAAAGATTCGCCAAATTACCACACAGTGGAAATCCTCTTCCCCCTTTTCTAATTTATCTCGATGGGATCGAGGCATCGATTTCTGCTTGCATTCCCTTCCACTCGGCAAGTGTGGGAGTCCGCGGTGGTGGCGTTGGTGTTGTCAGCGAGTAATACCAGTTTGCTTCAACCTAGTCGAGTCGAGCGCGATGACGTGTTTTCTCGCCTACATTCTTGCCTCGATGGCGACGACGATGAAACCGTACTCGATTAGACTTGTAGTGCGATGAGTGGTTTATTCAATTCCCTCAAACATTTGAGCATGCCCTCCCTTTCGTCAGCCGTCAGGGAGGGCGCCAGCAAGGTTGTAGGTGAGTTTTCGGCAATCTGGCCTTTCTTGTTCGGCGTTACACATCCATCGATCTCAAAAGTGATTTATATTTATCGGGTTTCGCATGTCCTATTGCCTTTTTCAACCCAAATGGTTTTCATTTAATTTTTTCTCTTTCATGTTTGTTGTTGTTGTTAATGTTTTTCTTTGTTTGTTTATTGTTTTTATAATCGAGATAGGAAATTATATAATTTTTTTTTCATTATGCATGTTGATAGTATTTTGTTTGTTTATATTTATGGTTATTTCATTTTCTCGAAAACATACGTCATTTAATTTACTCGGAATTGTTTGTTACCTAAGTTATTTGGGTTGGAGTTGCTTTGGTTATTAACTGGGCAGTAAACAGCTGCTTTCTCTTGGAAACTATGAGCTGGAAAGAAATCCAATTTAATATTACGATGTAGATTGTCCTTTCTTATTATTAAGGCATTTAAAGTCGAAATTAAATGTAACGAACTAACTAACTTGTAAGAAATAATTAAATAAAGTGAGAGAGAAAGAGCGGAAAGAAATTTTCTATGCTGACCCCTTGGCTTTCCTGCATCACAATGCCATACTAGTTTTCTTCAGGGAATTGAATTAAATAAATTCCAATTAAAAATAATGAAAAAATATTTTGTTTGGTTCTTCATTCGATAAATAATTCTATACTTCCGCGCAAAAGTGTCATGGAAACATAGAAAATTAATAACAGTATGAATATAAATAGGAAAACAGTTTATTTCGTGTTTCCGGATGTATGTCGGGCGAAGGAAATAGTTAATTACCGTTTTATACCAAGGTTTTACCAAAGCATGAAACTCAATTAACGTTCTGTGACTGTAACTCACGACTGCGAATCGAGTTTCACGGTTGACATTCTTTTCATCAACATCGACAAATAACCCAGATTTCTTCATCCTTTATATATGATTTGATAAATGTAGGTTTGCTGTTACCTGATCTAATCTGTAACTCGGGAAACATGTGTGGATGAACTTCCCATACTGCATGTTTTTCATTTTTTCTTACCGGTATGACAACAACGACAAAAAAATGAAAGGTTAAAAGTAAATTGGCCGCCAACTTTATTATACCCATACGGTACGTGGGTGGGTGCAGGCTCTTCATATTGCGGTCGAGGGTATACAATTCCACTCCAACTGCTACTTCACTTGGGGTCAGTTAAGTCGATGGTGTTGCCATGGTAAATAAAATATCTCGAGAGAGAGAGAAAAAAAGATAGAAAGAGAAAAAAAAATTACGGGAAATAGTTCCATTTCCATATACATTTTTATGTGTGTGCTGTAAAAATGGCCCCCATTTGGCTAAAATCCAATTTCGTTTCTTTTTTAACCTTGAAAAGCGAAACTAGTGATTTTAATAAGGATATTAAGCTTGTCTTATTAAATAGCAATTTGGTTAGATTAAAAAACTAATCGAGTGACGTTTTCTCTTCTATTAATTTGTAATTTAGGCGTTGACACTCGGATGCGATTTAGTGTCGAACCGCGTGGAGGAGACACAGGGTTCATGCAGTGGCACGATGCGATGAAAATGGTTGCTCGGCTGCCTGGAGGAATTCCGGCGGATTTCAGAAAGCGGGTAAAGTCTCTACGGGATGTTTATAAATCTTGAATTTTTAATTTTCTGAAAAATTGATGCGAAAATGAGAGAGTGAGTGAGTGACAGTGAGTGAAATCTTTTAGCGATTTTGTTGTGATTTTGTTGTTTTGTTTTTGTTTATTTATTTCTTATGTTGATTAACTGTTTTGGAAATTGCAGTTATGGCTGACAATGGCTGATAAACATCTTCAATCTCGACGTGTGGACTGGGATCATGCGAAGAGGGTTTGTTTTAATGAGCGGAGTAATCCCGACGATGACGAACTTGGCACACAAATCGTCAAGGTGATTAAAGAGAAAGCTCGTTTTCTATTCCAAGGGCTCTTATATAAGACTGTTATCAGTGATTGGTTCTCAGACAGAATAGTGTTGTTGTGCCTGGATGCAACGGCTGTTAATGCTAATTAGTGGTGTTAAAATTGAGGTTGCTCTCTAATGAAATCACATTTATGGGTTAATTTGAGTTTGTCCGAAGATAAAGGAAGTTTTAATTCAGAGGTGATCGCAAGGCGACTTGAAACCACTGGGGGCCGTCTAATAAGTGAATGCGCAGAATCTTTATGCAAGGCTGCTTGGAGATAACTTGGAATCTCCAATTTGACAGTAATTTGGGGTGAATCAGAATAATTTATCACCTGAAATCAAATGTGCAATTTTTTAGATGTTGAATTGAAAACATTTTTTGGCACGGAGATAACTTGGAAATTTTTTGTCGATGCCCTTGAGCTTTCCTGCAACCTTCACCATCAAAATGTTTACAGTTAAAAATCTTTTTTCTTCGTTTTTCTGTGAATGGCCATTCCATTTTAGGATGGATTCCTACAAATTCTGGGATGCTCTACAACTTTCTAATTGAAACATTAGGCCTAACTCCAATAGTTTTCGAGTTAAAAACTATAATTGACCTTGGCAATTATGTTCAACTTTAAATTTCTTGATATCATCAGTTTCCCCACCCCAAATTTCCTACAATTCATAAAACAGATTTTTGAAATCTCACCTACCGTATCTATAGTTTAAAAATAATGTCAGGTGATAAGTTATTCTATGGAATTACTATAACTCAAGTAGAACTGATGTTGTTGCCATGCTGATGTGATCAGACAATCGCATTGTGTGTAGACTTCGATATTGATTCTGTGTGGGTTCAATTTCAAGATTAAATTCTACACAAATAATATTCCATACAATTTACAGTAGATTTGATGTTGATTTCATTTATGTATATGATATATGTGTTTACAACGCAGAATTCTCTGGGAATTTCTGTTTAAAATGTGGTATGCAGTCAAATGATGTGACAACTGGAATTTTTTTATTGCAACTAATAACTGAGATAACTGACACCTGACTTTTATTTCTGGGTGAAACGCAATCATCGAGTGACAATTACTTTAGAAGTACAGTAAGTTGAAAGACGGTTGAGTCGATTCAAATTTCCACACCTGAGTCAAAGCGATGCAGAGTAGTTCTTTAGTCACTCTTGAAGTTTTCTCTGGAGTCGTGTGGACACTTTTCGATTTGTGTGTAATGAGCCAATGACGAAAGTGATGTGCTGACTTTACAAATGCCTCGACCATAAATAGAATGAGTCGGTTTTCTCACTCGAAACTTCTTTTTAATGCTCTTAGTTTCCCTAGCAACAAACCAAAATCGTGCTTTGATGTGAGTCATAACTGACTTTAATTGAGGGTTTTTTTTTTGAGTTATGAACACATTTTGCTAACAGAAGCACAAAACAAACAAAAGAAATGAAATAAACTGAGAAAATAGAAACAGTTACAGCAACTGTTTTAATAGGGGACTGCGGTTGATTACTTTTTTGTGTTTATAAGTGCGTGTAAGAGTACATAGTAAGATAATATTCAAACCAGTGTGTTTACTCTGGGAGTGGCGTGGATTGGAAAGAAAAACTTTGCGTTTGAAAGTTGTTTACACACATGCATGTTTGTAAAAATTATGTTAAAATGAAATTAAAATATTTTTCCAAGAAGGGGGATAGGAACTTAGGAAGGCAAATTGGATTTGGGTCATTTGGATAAATTTGTGTATTTCACTGGTCAGAAGAGAGGAGAGGATTTTCTCTATTTTCGATCACTCCTCTCCCCTTCTCATCCCCAATCTGGATTAAACTTAAGCCAAGAAGTGGGATAATATCAAATGTAGCAATATATCAACATCCGCCTCAGTTGTTTACACACATACACCTACGGTATTCAATATGTTCGGTATGTGAAGATTTTCTTAGGTTAGGAAGAGGATGGCAAATTGGGCAAATTGGGGATTTATTTCACTGGTTACAGGACAGGAGGAACGAAGCTAATTTTCTTTATTTCTGGCCTCTCCCCCTTTCCTCTCCATTCCCCACCGCCAAGAAGTTGGTTAATTTCAAATGTCTGCATTCTGCAATATCTCAACATCAGCAAATAAATGAGGCTTGAACAAACTGTTTAAAAAAATGTTACACAGACATTCATCACTTGAAAATAATTAAACCTCTACACACACCAACCCAATATTGACTTAACATCGTTTCAACATTAACCTTTACAAGTATAATGAAAATTACGTATTTTAAAATTATTTGTAACCTTTCAACATAATTTACACACTATATATCCAAAATTGCAACATTTGCTTTAAATTATACAATGTTGATAAAACCTCCAGGCGTTATACTGTTATTATGGAACCAAGCTTACTGAAACTGCAACATCACTGCATTACTTAATACCGCTCATTATCTGTTGAACAGGATTTGCATAGAACTGGTTGCAGTTTATTTTGCGGAGAAGATGCGCAACCGAACCAAGCCTTGCTTAAAAGAGTCCTTTTAGCTTACGCACGATGGAATAAAGTCGTCGGCTATTGCCAGGGATTTAATATGTTAGCGGCACTTATTTTGGAAGTCACGGAATGGTGTGAGGAAAATGCACTCAAGGTAAAAACTCGCTCGATCTTTAATCCCGGCAAATACATATATTTTGAATTTCCTTTTCGAAGGTGATGATTTACTTAATCGAAGGCGTTTTGCCCGAGAGTTATTTCGCTGACAATCTACGGGGGTTGTCAGTCGATATGGCAGTATTTCGAGATCTTTTACGTCTTCGTTTACCCGTTTTATCTCGTCATTTAGACTCCTTACAGTGTGATCCTAGTGTTTCTGGTAAGTGTTTTTTGGTTTCTCTGCAGTGAAATGAAATTTTAATTCTTATTGTGGTTTTTTCAGGTGCTAGTTACGAACCACCACTGACAAATGTATTTACGATGCAGTGGTTTTTGACACTCTTTTCTAACTGCCTTCCCAAAACCACGGTCCTACGTGTATGGGATCTTATATTTTTAGAGGGAAACGAAGTGCTTTTAAGAACTGCTTTGGCCATTTGGGACGGATTATCCGAGTAAGAAATGTTTATTACGTAGTTTTAGTGGATGAATTAGTGTTTAGTTTGCAATGGTTACTGAAAATTTAACATTTTCTAAAATTTTCTATTTATTTTTTAAATTTTCAAATGTTTTTTAAAAATTTTCTAAGTTGTTTTTTACAATTTCTAAAAATTTCTAAAATTTTCAAATGTTTTCTAAATTTTTTTTTAAATTTTATTTTCTAAAGTTTTCTACAGTTTTGATTTTCTAACATTTTCTAATACTAAATTATTGGTTTTCTAAATTTTCCAAAATTTTCTAAACTTTTCTAAACTATAATTATTTTTTCTTTCAGTCGCATAATGGCTGTAGACAGTGCTGACGAATTTTACAGTATTATGCACGTACTTACACGTGAGATGCTAGAGTTTGGACTAATGGATGCCAATTATTTAATCAAAGTAAAATTAAAAATTAAAAATTAAAAATTTAAAAACCTTTCACTAGTAAAATAATTAATCCCCTTGATTTTAATCCCTTTAATTTTCCAGACAGTTTGTTGTATGGCTCCTTTTCCTTTCCCACAATTAGCGGAACTGCGTGATAAATACACATACAACATCACACCATTTTCAGCAGCTTTAGGTCTGGCCAAAAAGGCTGGTTTTCACTTATTCCACAGTGATGACGAAGAAGAAGAAGACGATCATCAAATGGCGGTTGCTGCATGGTGCTTCTCTTCCATACACCCACAACAAATGAACGCCATTAAAGCCAGGGGCAGTATTAGCGGACCATCGTCTAATGAACCTACAAATATGCATGCCTTAGGCCCCGGAGCGTATGGTCCCAGTTCTGCAGTATACCCAACACCTTCCCATTCGGCTGGAGACACCGATCGACTCTCGTTGGACATTTCGGCCCTCAAGAAACAGTACGCCAAACTCAGAGAACGCCAGAAACAGGCTCATATTATCTTAACTGGTAAATTTTACTTTTATTTACACTTTTTAACCACTAAAAAAAAAATCGATATTTTGACTTATTACTGCCCCTTTAATGAAATTTTTTGTGGTTTAAAAGGCGGAAAAGGGTTTACTGCCTTTTTACAACCAAAAAATTAGCTTTACTGCATTGAGTCACGATAAAAATAGATTTTATTACTCAAAAATTGGCTTCATCGTCATTTTATTGTCCAAATTTTGGCTCAAATTGCCGTTTCCATAAGAAAAATTGGCTGTACAATCAGTATTTAATGAAAATAGACTCGACCATAGTCCCTGGAGAAACGCAATTTCAATGGAAAAAATAATTATGTTGTCACTCAAACGCAGAATAATCAGAATTGGATTAATTTTTTTCTAATTCCAGCTGCTAGGAATTCACAGCCACATCCATCTCGAACAACATCCATAGCAGTTAACCATTTATTAGTCGGAAAAATGCCGCTAGTGAGTAAACGAAGAGACCTACAAAAGGGAACCATTCGTTTG
>JAQFZO010002376.1:0-12322 GCA_034695885.1 Geophilus flavus
TTTTAGATCAAATTTCAGATGTCTTGATCACTCCACAGCTATTTATTCATACAGTATTGGTCAACAATATCAGTTTCATGGGTTGCAGCCAAAATAACTGATCTAGAGACAGCAGTGGCTTGGCCATACAAAACCAGACAAAATAGGTAGAAACAGAAGTGGAAAAAAGAACAAACGAACTTCCAAACTTTGTCTTTTCATTATTAATTTCAATTATAAATATAAATGTTCATCCATCTCAGAGCCATAGTCAGACCGATTACATTTTCAACATTTTCAAATCCCGCTTAAAATTTAAAACTTAAATCAAATTAAAAAAATAGAATAATTTCTTACGTTTCATCTCCCCGGTGGCACCGGAGCAGAGTTGGTAAAAAATGTGAAAATTTCTTTCTTGCGTGTTCTGGCTAACGACTCGCGACTGCAATCACACGACACAGTAAGCGTATTAGACTCCAATTAAAAAAATTGAAAAATAAAATGAAATGAAAAAAAATATAAAATAAAATCGAAAAAACCTTTTCCAAAAGGAAATTGGAGATTTGTCCTCCGTCGGGTTCTCCACCTCGGGTAAACTCGATTTCGACATATTTACCCTGCGAACCATAAAAAGAAAGCAAAAATGGATTATCTTCGGTGTTTGAATGATCTTAGCTAAATTTTGCACGCGTGAAGCTTTGATAAGTTTCTGAATTCATTGAATTTAATATGGGAATAAGAAAATGGAATTGGACCGGTGCCAATTTTACTTTTTTCCTTTCCAAATTTTTTCATTAGAAAATTTAAATCTAAGATTAAAATAAGCAAAAAAAAACATTAATTTCTCTTAATTTTTTGTGCAATGCAATTAAATTAATTATTAATGATAAAAATGTAAGAAATGTGATTAATTTTTAAAATTTAATTTGTGTCCATAAAATCAGCTTTAGTCTTATGGGAGAGGGTAATAAAGTGAACCATCATGACAAATTTCAGCTGTGTCACTGTAAGAAGCCATTTTATTGGGTTTGCTTATTGTGCAGAATGGCTCTTGGAAGTGATTTCTTTGAATCAGTGACTATTGGTAAAAAGAAAGAAGGCAAAAAAAAGAGAAAAAAGTAACTAAATTGGGCTGAATCGATTTACTGATAACAGGGAATTACTGGATCTTATTAAGGGGATGAATTAACCAAATAAGGGGTGGAGTAAACATTTATTTAGCTAATTGGTAAAGAAACACACCTGGGGCACAGAATTTCAATTTCCAGTGAATTTGTGATTTGAATTTGAAGACTGGAAATTGAATATGGATGATGTAGTATGGTGAGTAATAAAATGATATAGTGGACATTTGAGAAAAAACATTTTTTTTGGGGTGAAGTGAAATGAACATAAATTGAAAAATGAATCATTTGTTTCTAAATTATTTTTCCATGAAAGTATATCTCTGTCTCAGCTGGTTGAAAACTTGCAAATGACACCACTTGAAATGTATTGATTCATGTGGCTGTTATTCCAATCCTTAATGGCCTTTTTCTTTTGTGCAGAGAAAAATGTCAAAAATGGTCTCATTAATATCCCTCCCTCCCATTTCCCCCCTATAGAGGTTTTTCTGACAATCTTCCAAAAACCAATGACAAGAATAATTATGTTGTAAAAAAATTTAAATGGATGGTAGTTTAATAACTTACAAATCGACTGGAATTATTGTTCCGAACAGTTTTCGCATTCCCAAATGCTTCCAAAAGTGGATTGGATTCCAGAATAATTTCCTTGACGTGCTGAAATATTTTTTCATAAATAATATTAAAAAAATTTGAACAAGAAAAGAATCCACGATGAAGAAATTCGATGAAGAAATTCGGCCAAACAACACAATGTACTAACCTCTATACGATCACGCAAAAATTTTTCTCTTTCGATTTAAATCGAAGGGTATTTTAAAACACGGTACAGCATCGAAATCACAGAAGTATCGCGATGATTTCGCCAGACTCTTGGCGGAATAACCGCAGACTGGTCAATTTTGTCGCAAGTCGGCTGGAATTATCGTGATAATTCGACCATGCGCCAGCGCACTTTAATTATACCCCACTCGAATTTATCGGATGAAAACTTAAATACCGTACTTCATCGATGAACACCCCTAGTTTGCAAGACTGGTAAAAGGCTTGCCGACTCGAATAAACGCCGGAGGCTACTAATCGATGAAGTATATAGCAAAAATTTCTGTTTGGCCGATTTCATCTTTAAGTAAATATTTTTTTCTTTTCACCTGAACGTGAACTCCACCGCCAGAGACACGTGCGATGTAGGACATAATGTATTTGGCTGCAACTGTTTTCCCCGCTCCGCTCTCTCCGCTGTAAAAATGAATTACGACTCGGTTTACTGCCTCCCTTTTTATGATTACAATAAGAAGAGAAAGACACACGAACCCCAATCGAACGCTAAGTGCCTCGAAATTAACTTAAAAGCTCAACCTAAACGATTAAACAAATTTCCCTCTGAAAGAAACTCGATAAAAGAAACAAAACGGATCGAAACTTCGGAATAAAATCTTTCCGAATGGTTCCGACGTTTTCAATTGTATGAATTCATAGGAAGAATAATTTTGCCAACCAAACACGCGGCGGAAACATTGATTTGTTCTCAAACGACTCGTTTCGCGTTATCATTTCAGCGAAACAGCATCCAGCATCTTTTAATCTCACATTTTTACAATTTATTCGCGCATGAAAGTGAGGAGAGGAAAAAAACCTAATTAGTGTGTTACGAATCGTAGTTTTGATTTACAACGAAATGAAACAGCGAGAATTTTTCTGTCAACTCATTACACCGAATGTTGGCCTCTTAAAAAGCAGTTAGTCGTTGGTAATGTTGTAATAATGTTGTCCAAAAGACATCAATCAAAAAAAAAAATTTTTAAAAAATGAGAAAAACTTTTATCCATCAAAAACTTTCAATAAATTTGAAATTTGATCCAATAAAGCCTCGGATCAATCAAACATCAAATTTCCAATATGCGATGCGATCGACGGTCGATAAAACCAAAACTAAAATGACTAAACTTTAAATTTTATTTTTAAAAAATTTAAAAAAAAATTAAAAATTAAAAAAAATTAAATTTTTACATAACAAAATTTATTTTTTTCTATTTTCAGATTTTCCACCTCCCGGAAAAAAAGAAAAAAAAATTCCAAGTCCGTATTCCAGATGTATCTGGACACATCTGCTTTGTTTTCCACCAACAAAAGCGCCGTTAAGCAAAAAGATAGGCGCTTTAAGCCTCACACATGTCAGTATCGATTTCCACATGTGAACTCACCTAAGCGCAAGCGCGGGAAACATCGCAAGAAGCAGTGAGTTTGGCCTCACGTGCAGCATCGCATCTTTTACTATTCCATCCCCGACAAAACATGAACGACGACCCACCGACACTCGATGACCCACTCGACATCACCGTCAACACACCCGGACACTCGATCCACGAATGGATCGTTCATTAAAAAGGTAAGAAAACGCTAAAAACAACATGAAATTCATCAGTTACCATAACGATTGAGTGAATCTCCCATTTTATCACATCATAAAACAATAAAAAAATATAACCTACTCTCCTTCATCCATCCGACTGCCCCCCCAATCACAAAATCTTTATATTTCATCACATCTCGGGTGTTTATCGAGTGAATCTGTCGCTTGCAGAATTAAGAGGAAGGCATGAAGAAGCAGGGAAGTCGACGCAAACCGCGTTCGTGGGTTCCCCTCGAGCCTGTCAGTCATCATCGGAACACGTGCGCCTTTTCCACCCCTGTGGCCACTCCGACGTCGTCTCCCGTGGCGTCGATGAGCACGAGCGGAGCCAGGTACGCTGTGTGTATGTGTTTGGATCGGTCATTTTTATACCACTGCATTTTAAAGTGGATGTTGTTGGGTGTTCGAGAGGAAAAGAGAGAGTCTCAGGTGTTGATGATTTGTGTTTGGGTAAAAATATCTCGTGGGATTTGGATGTTGTTGGGTATTGTCAGTTGCATAAGGTACGTGTGTGGAATATAATTTTCGGCGCTTGCTCTGCGAGGTTGGTGTGTGTGGGGGTGAAGTTCTCGGCGGTTGCCAGTGGCAGCAGACTGAGATATGTTTGGGGATGCAAATAAATGGTATCACTTTGCGCTGATAAATAATGGAATTTTTATTTATTTTTTTTTGGTGTGGCTTGTTTAAAGGTAAAGGGTGAGGTAGGGTCGATGATGTTTTGTTTGAGATTAAAGGGGAAGTTTGCAATGTATCTGTTGATAGTGATGAAAACCGATGAAACGTTTACAAGACTGGAAAATTGGTTTTCAGCCTGCTTTTTTTAAATGTCAAGTTCATGCACATGCGCAATACAAAAGGCAGCCTCGAAGGAGGTACACGAAACCCGCTTACATTGTCACAATGAGTTATATGCGGGTTTGGATGTTTTGTCACCCGCATATAACATCAATTTTTTTCCTAGTTCCTAAAATGATGATGTAAGCGTGTTCCACTGTACACGGATAAATTGGCATTTCTCCCGACATCCAAAGCTTGGATGACATTTTCGAGCCTCATTACAGTTATAGAGATGTTCTCACTAATTTACTCGATTCGTTGCCTGCCATTTTGAAACGAAAATCTGACCGCAAAGAAATATTCCAGCGAAACTTATTGGCCAAATATTCTCTAAATGGTTACAGATAAACAAAATCTGTTTAATTGAGCCTATGATAAACTCATCTAATTGTGATTTCACGCCCTAAAAGATGCGAAACGTCTATATGGCACTGCGTATTCGATTGCTCTTTTGCTTATCTGTTTAATATCCCATCGCACATTGTTCGTAATGAGTGACTTTTCCTCCTACCTGATGATCACGCATTGATTTTCGCTGTCGATCATCATGTTCCTGTACATGCTGTCAGCCAACGCATAAATGTGAGGCGGATTTTCGTAAGAAGCCTGGGAAGAAAGAAAAACTTTATAAAATCAATCTTTATTTTTTTTCTACTTTTTTACTTTCGAGTTAAATGAAAACTTACGGCGCCTTGGTACTGTTCAATTTCCTTTTCGGAGAAATACGGCATTTGTTTGAAAGGGTTCACCGAGATAAGTACGGGGCCGATGTATGTCTGAGTTTAGAATCAAGGAAAGGACGTGTGGATGGAGTGAGTTGTGGAGTATGTTTCGTTGTAATTACTGCGCGCGAGTCAATTCCGCACGTTGATTAAATTTTTTTTTTAATTTGCTGCGAAACAATTCGGCAAAGCGATTTCGAGGGGATAAAAAGTGGACTTCCGGTTGGGTTGTGGGTCGATTTTTTTCAGGGATCCGAGATACCCACCCATTGTTGACTCCCTCGTAATTTTGAGGTCGTAATCGAACAGGAAGTTGTTTTTTTACCCCCTCGAAATCGCTTTTCTGAACGAAAAGTTTGAATTTTTTTTCTCTGCAAAACACTTCGGCCGAGTGACTTTCAGAGAGTAAAAAGTGGACTTCCGGTTGGGTTGTGGGGTAGATTTTTTTTAGGAAACAGAGATACCCACCCGTAGTTTGATCTCTAGTAATTTCAATGTCACGATTAAACCGGAAGTTTTTTTTTATCCCCTCGAAATCGCGTTTCTGTTCGTAAAACCCGATTTCGAGGAGGTAAAAATTGGACTTCCGGTTACAATATGGGTTTGATTTTTCTGTGGCACCGAGGCATCCTCTCAAAGTCGATTCCCTTAAAATTTTTAGGTCGTAAACAAACCGGAAGTTGTATTTTTTCCCGCTCGAAACTCCACTTTCGCACAAAAATTTCGAATTTTTTATTCTACAAGTTTTCACTTTTTCCAATTGGAACGTTAAAAATGGATGACACCAGTGCTCTAAATGCTTCCCATTTCATCCAATTCACTCAGCGTCCACCCAAAAAAATTCTATAAAAAAATAACATGTGGTTTTAATTCCGAGAAACGAACTTCTGCCACCTTCCGTCATAATTTACGATGTGGTAATGGCTCGCAGTTGTGGCTCTGTAATTCCAACCTTTGAAATTGTCACTACACAGAAACTCTTAAAACAAACATGTTTTTGGTCTGTTTACTGTCTTTAGAATTTGCAGCAGAGACATTTTACGGGGGCAAAATTAATCGGCACGCGCATAGATTACGTAATGAATGAATGAACCACCCTCCCCTCCCCACCAATAATTTCTCAGCAAATGTCACGCATTCGGTTGGGAAAATGTCGCGCAGTTTTGTTTTTTAATTTTTTGTCAACCTGACCTCTGGTTTCGGTTGTTGACGACGATAAAACTAACAATTAACGACGCTCGTATTAAATGACCGTCATAAAGAAATACAGGTCAAAGAAAAACCAATTTATGATTTTTTTTTTTTATTGTAAAAGGATACGAATATCCAGTCATCCATATAACGTTTGCGTAAATTGTCCACGATGGCGTCCTCGGTGATCTTTGGTAAAAGCACCATGTCGTCCACCCCGCTTTGCTTGACATTGTGACTTTGCCAGTGGTAAACCTAAAAAATAAATAAAAACAAAAATAAAAATAAATATTTTAATCAATGATGGAAGCGCCATCCCGCGATTTTGAGCTCAATTAAATGAGACTTCCGGTCGGGTGGGGTTCTGAATTCTTTGGAGCGTCCACCTGGATGGATAAAGTAAATGCCCTGAAAGTTTCAGGTCTCTAACGAAACAGGAAGTGTCCCTTCCAGCCCCTCGAAAACGCTCCTCAGACCAGAGTCAATAGACTCTGCTCAGACGTGTGCTGACATTTTTGAAAGCTCCATCCCGCGATTTTGAGCTCATTTAAATATAACTTCCGGTTGTGTGAGGGTTCTGAATTTATAGGAACGCACACCTGGACGGGTGAAGTAAACGCCCTGAAAATTTCAGGTGTCTAACGGAACAGGAAGTGTCCATTCCGTCCCCTCGAAAACGCTCCCACAGCCTTGTTGACATTTTAGATAATTGTTTATTTTTTTAAAAAAAAAAACACTTGTATTGTCGGTGTCTGCGCATCATGTATCAAGACTAATCTCGATTCAGTGAACCCAACCCCTTGAAACCTGAGTCACAGTCATGTTTTAACTAATCACATTTCCTGCCCATCACATCTCGTGTGTTTTCACTGGTATTAGTCACGACTAATTGATCGAATGACATCGCAGTGATGAGCAAAAGCCTTTAACACCGCGCCATTCCATCAACGAGACAGTATCAATGCCTTCCTTTCACTCAACCCAAACCCCGTCCGAGTGACCCTGACCCGACCCAACATGTGGGCAGCAACCAAATTAGCCATTTTTCCTTTTTCCTCGTTGCAATCAACCTCGAAAAATAAATTTTTTCCAATTTGAAGAAAAAAATATAATATAAAATGAAATGAAATGAAAATAAATAAATAAAAATAATAAAAATTTGATATTTTTCTATGCGAGACAGTTTCCTGCCAGCTGTCATGCACGATGCTTTTCTCACGTTTCTTCCGTTGCTTTTACTCGTATTCGGCAACATTACACATGGCGTGAAGGGTTCTTTTGCCTCTGTTGAATGAACGCAGTTAGGAGTGGCTCAGGATGCAACCGTTTGGATGCTACTTTAACCTGTTCTATGCGACAGGAAATGCCTTTACAGAAGAGGTTTAATGGCAGGAAAATTGAATGCAATAAATATAGAAAGTTTCTAGTTCAGGATTATTCTACTTATTTTCCTCCAATTACATTTTTTTCTGGGATTTGTTGAGCATAAATCACCTTATTTTGGATTATTTGGATTTTTTTATTTGTTTATTTGGCTAATTTTAGCTAATTGTGGCTTATTTTGGCATATATTAGCTAATTGTGGCTTATTTTGATTGGCTTACTTTAGCTTAATCTGACTAATTTCAGCTCTTTTAGCTTGTTTTGTTGGTATTAATCAGTGTAGTCAGCTTTATTTCGACTTAGTCTGGCTTATTATTTTCTATTTTGGCTCATGCAAATGAAATTAATTTTCTTTTCCCGCCGGTGGGCTTTTCTGCATGGGGCACTAAACTAATTTAAATTTTTTCCTATCTGAAAAATCATAATCATAAATTCATTCTAAGATTCCTCCATCACATCACAAATATCATTCACATGATTCATCCACCATTTTTCATTTTCTCCATTTATTACTTTCTTTCTCTCTCTCAAAAAAAACTTTCATCCACAAAACACATCGTGATTTATATTAATGGTCAAACATCATCATCATCAAAGAAAAATATAGTAATTTAAATAGCTCAAGGTAATTTTCATTTCTTCCACTACTTTTAGCCAAAAAAATAAAACCAACAAAATAAAACCAACAGGGTGTGTCAGAAAAACTTTCTACTTTCCCCATTTTTTAATTTTTTAAATATTTTTAATTCACTCATTTATTTAATTAAATTAAAACACAAAAACACTCAAAGCACAAGCGCATTGTTTTCTGGGATGGGATTACCATGACTGACATTAATGGTTCGACTCAACCGACCGAAAACTCGTAACGAAACTAGTTTTCCTTTACCTTTTTAGGATTAACGTTGTACAAAAAAAAAAAAAAAATCACCTGGTCTAATTCTCGAATGACGTCATTTTTTTATTTCTCTCGTATGAAATAAATAGAACGTGAATATTTTTTGCGCGTACTTTCACGTGTTTACTGGGACAGATGGTCGAGTTTGAGGAAAAATATGGTCTGGTTAATGTATAAATAGGGTACAGATGTACTGTACATACAAACGTGCGTTGGAAATTTAATCAAGAAACTGAAACTCGATTAATAATTTTCAAACTTAAGGGCTGTTTTGTGTGTATATAATTAAAATAAAATGGCGGATCAGTGTGATGGTTGAGTAAATGACTTTGGTCTGTGTAACTGACCAATACTAAATTATTCATTTTTGTAAAAATCTATTCGGACGCGTACTTTTTTTGGGGCAGACCTTAGTTTACAGTTTTCATCAACAGGAAGGAAGTTCCAATTTTTTTAAGTATTGAATATAGGTCTCTGAATATTTTATACACAATTTTGTGTTTTTTTATCCACCCAAAAAAAATTTAAAAAAAAAATAAATTCCTGGTTTTAAAAAAAGTTTTGTAGTGTGTAAAGGATTTTTTAGGCTTAATATTAATCCCCAAAACAATTAAACTTTATGCACTTATAACCACAAAATATTTTATCAACAAATTTTCTCATTTAATTAATTAGGCCTGAAAACATTCCCCATAAACATTTTTAAAAAATAATTTTTTTCTTATCCACACATCACATAAATGTTCACTTGTTCACTACTAATAATCTTTATTTATTTATGAACCATTCAGATAAGATTTTATCAATTTTTACCTTGAAAAAAAAATAACAACTAACATTTTCTCAGTTATCAAACAATATTTCCTTTGTCCCATTTCCCCTTTTTGTTTTTTTTATTCATCATTTCTTCCCGTTGCAATTTTTTTATACACACAAACAAACAAACAATAGCGGATGTTACGGTGCTCCATGACACATCCACAAACACACCCTATGTCGAAATAACTAAAATTTTCTCATCCAAATAAATAAAATTAAAAATTAATAAAAAAATCGATAAAATAAAATTAATTTGAAAATTCGATGACGTAATGTCGACTTATTTTATCTAAATATATTTACTCGGTTGGAATTTCCCCCTCGCGTTCGCGTACCATCGGGGCGACCCGACAGGCCGACACTCAGTCACTCACCATTTTGCACTTTTTTTCCTTCCTTTAAAGTTGATCCGGGTCGGTTTTCGAGTTTAGATCGTCCGCATTTTGTGTTATCCTACGATTTTGTGTAGTCACTTAATCCGTTTGTCGTTTTATCAGGTGTGGAAAAAAATTTTACGAGTTGTGGATCGTGAGAAACTTCAAACTCACAACTCACTCCACTTATTCACTTCGATGGTGGTTTCTTTCACCGTCCCCACCTTCGGGTGAGTCAACTTTCCCGGAAATGACGAAAGGTTCCACGAACTGGAGACGCGAGGTCACTTTTTTACCGCGGGCAATACGAATTTTAATATTGAAAATATTTTTTGTAGAAAATTTGGGAAAAATGAATTTTCACACCAGGGGGCGCTGAAAAATTGAATTAATTAATTACTGTAATTAATTAATTTAAAAAAAATTTTTTTTTTTAAGTGGTTTGTGGGTTTCTCTGCATTGCACGTTTGATTGTACTTTTGGGCTTTGCAGGTTGGGTGACCCCTCGTGAGCATGCGCAGTAACACGACGGGTCGTCCAAATGCATTATTACACGCTGTTTGGTAGTAAAACTGTAAAAGAGTTTTACCACGTCCTGTAAACGTGCAACGAGTAATCAATACTGATGTGCCATTACTATTTTTCTCCGAACTTGACAAGACTCCCGCTAGGGTGCAACCAATTTGCATGGGAAAGTAAATCTCGCATCCAGAGATTCCCTCCTTTTTTATTTTCTATTCGAGTATGACCGAGCGCCTTTGGTGTACTTTGCATTTTGCATCACAAGCAGTCAAATGTGTAACGAGGGAAATTTCAAAAATCTCGGGTCTCAGACGAGCAGTCGGTTTTATTTTCCATCTCTTTAAGCTCGAAAACTTTAATCATTTATGATGAAATTGGTTTAACTTTTTTTCTTTTTTTTTAAATTTAAAATTTTATTTTTAAAAAATAAAAAAAAGTAAAGTGTCTCTCTACTTTGAAGTTGATTCAATTCACGTTTGGAGTATGGCCAAGTTAGTGAGAGATGAACACACAAGAAGAATTGTTGTCGACGAAACACGGGGCCTCTAGCTAGACCGGTCTCCGATTTAGCCTACTGTAGTATATTTTAGTTGTGAATACATCCAATTTAAATAAACTAGTTCTAACTAGTAGTGTAGATGACTAAGAATGATTGTTTATTATGTCATTGCTTAGAAATATTATGACAACATTTATTCAATATTAGACAGTTTGCGCATTTCGTGTTGCGTAGAGAAACGCAACATTACTGGGCTTCTAATTATTTGAAGAAGTTTCCCCAGTTATAAAAATTTTGGTAGGCGTTTAAAACAGAAAGATGAGGTTCTAACGAAATTTTCATTGATTTGAGACCTTATTTACAAAAAATACACCATCAGTTGCGTTGCGTTTTTCCGTTTGCGTTGATTTGCGCAAACTGTCTAATGTTTGCACAGATAAGACCAAGGTCAATGGAGTATAAGGTCTATAGTCATCCGGCTTGTTGCCCAACAACCAAGTGAGCGCTCAGCACCGCTCTGACGTGATAAAAGCTCAAGGAGATAGTGGAAAGGCTAAAAATACAAAGACAATGCGGCATGCGGGGATGCGCTGCTTTTAAATGTCCCTACATTCATTAACTTCAAAGAGCACTTTTGCTGGTCTCCAGATGCTAGCACCTTTTAGCCGCAATTTTTGCTTCATGCAACTCCAGTCACTTGATATTTAGCGCTAGTATTCAAACTTACAAGTCACCATGACCAATGGTTGCATAGAAGTCACCTCATTTACTGTTTGACAGAAATCAAAATTTCTTCAATAAAGATACAGGCATAAGGCACCACTGACACAACAAAAAAAAACTTACTTCACAACATTTCAGAACTTGAGAAACGAACATAGGTGCATTCAAAAACTAAAACTCGAGATTTTCTTTAGATTGGGTTTAGCTCAGATTTAGAAATCCTTTTTGCAAGAGTTTTACCTCTGTTTTTGAGCAGTTTTATCAATTTAGGTAATAAAAATGACTTAAACTCAGAAAATGTTTCATTCACTTCATATTGACCCACCTATTTGTACGAAATACCTTCAAAATTAATATTTTATTTCTTTTTATTTTTTTCTAATTGGGAACAAAGCGGACAAAGTGGTGGAAAAAATGTTGTGTGGCCTCCATTTGCAAACTCGCACACCGATGCGCACTAAAAAAATCCCAGATTTTGATGGTAAAACGGAGATATTTCTCAGTTTTAGATTCGGGGTGTAAAACTGGAAATTTTCCGGAAGTCACGTGGTTTTGTTAAATCTAAATCTGAAATCTGAGCTAAAAACTAGAGTTTTTGAATGCACCTATAATGTTTTTTCCTGTTTTTGAAAAACTTTTTCTATAAACGTAAAATAAAAAATTACGTCATCATTCGTCCATTAATAGACAGTTTGCGCATTTCGTGTTGCGTAGAGAAACGCAACATTACTGGGCTTCTAATAATTTGAAAGACTTTTTCACAGTTATAAAAATTTCGGTAGGCGTTTGAAACAGAAAGATGAGGTTCTAACGAAATTTTCATTGATTGGAGACCTTA
>JAQFZO010002377.1:0-12321 GCA_034695885.1 Geophilus flavus
TCTGTCCTGGGTGAAATTCGGGTTGGGAGTTTTGTTGGAGTTGTTGGAGTTTGATCGGGTCGGGTGATGATGATGGGAGAAATCGGGTTTGTTTTATCGGGTCGGAAGTTGTGGAATTTTTTATTGTGGGTCACCAGGTGGTGACTTGTGGGTCGTGGGTCGTGGTACTCGATTTTTATCGATCTGATAGATTTTTTTTATTGTGTTTTTATCGTTTTCCGCCCGATTTTTAAGTTTTATTTTATATTTTCCGATCGGATCGTTGAAAAAAGGTGGAAATTTGATGAAATCAATAACCAAAACGTTGAAAATCAATCAAATATATGAAAATACACTGAAAAATCTATGAGTAAAACTTTGAAAGTGGAAAATATAACGATAAAATTCAAGTACCGTACATATTTCGTCAGACACCTGGTGGCGTTACCAAAAATTTCAAGTTTTTCAAATTTTCAATTTCAAAAATTAATTTTTATTATTTTTTTTAAAACTTTCCATCAAACTATTACTACACCTTGACTTACCTTTCCTCCCGCCTCACTCGATATGATCGATGACCTAACCCATCCTTCATTACTTACACAACGCAAACACCACCCCCTCCCCCACCCCCCCGAAAAAAACCCTTTGATTCCAATATTCAATATGTTAATACATACAATGCGTACATCAGTAACACAACCCGACACGACTCCCATTGAAACCCGTCGTCCCGCCCGGTGCCGTGACTGACACGGCCCCATTGTCAACCAAATCGACATGGAAAAGAGCAACCGTCATGCGGACAAAGGAGAAAACAAGCCAGAGGGACGTCCCACCGGCGTACACAAAAGACCATCCGATTCCGCGCACCCCACCTCGCTGTTTGGCACTAAGAAGGCCTTCATTAGCCCCTTTGTGGGGTCCGGGTAATGATGACGAATGCCCGTGACACACTCGTTGATGTTTAAAGGAGAAAAACGTCAGAAATTTTGTAAGAAGTCAATCAAGCTCACCTGTCTGGCTCCAAATGCTGCCCCTTCATTTTTTTTTTGTTGAAGGGGGGCTATGGGGGGTTAGGGGAGTTTTGAAGAGAGAAAAATGGGGGGTAATGTGAGTTGACAGTCTTTACACATGGAGATTAAAATATCGATAGTGTTTTGCTGTTTTTTTTTGTTGTTTTTTTGTTTATTTGTGGGTTTTGGGTGAATTTATTTATGGATTTTTTTGGGGGGTTGTGGGGGGAGGGTTAAGTGTGTGTTGTGTTGGTGGAATTTTATGTTTGTAGGAAATAGGTGGAGTGTAAATTGATGGATTAATACGGTGACATTTAGCAGGATGTATGTATAACGTGCTGAGGGGGAAAAAGAATCAGATAGGATGGAAATAACAGGAAACATAATTTATAGAAAATAAAGGGTTGGTATTTTTTATGAGTTATTTGCATTTATAGCAACTGTCAGTTTTTTTTTTGTTTTAATGAAAAATATTTATGAATAGTAGAAATAGAAGTGATTGGATGATGATTAATTAATTAATTAATTAATTAGTTTTGTCATTTGATAACTTCACACGGACAGTTTTGCAACACGTGGTTTTTTTTATTAATTTTCTCAAATTTTGCAGGTCAAACCTCATTATAACGAACTCGAAGGGATCATTCAAATGTGTTTCTTATTTTTCACATTGAAAGTTCGCTATATTGGGGTTCCTGCCTTACGAACTGCATTATAACGAAATTTGTTAAAAAGTTTCGATATAACGAAACCTCGTTTGTTACAAGAAATTTTTCATCCCCTAGTAGTTTGTTATAGCTGGCTCAACTCCTGTAATACGAATCCAACCCAAAAAAAACAGAAAAAAAATTCATTATATCGAGAAATTCGTTTTAAGCGAGTTTGTTATAATGAGGTTCCACCTGTAAAAATGTCCTAAAAATTGATAAAATCAAGAAAACTCAAATAAGACACACTTTTAATACATAGACCTTAAATAATTCCATTTTTAAAAACTTTTATTAACCCAGTTTTAATTTTTTTAATCCTAGGAAATTTAATTTATTTTTTTGAATTCATTCATTCATTTACTTATTTATTTATTGTGTGTGACCATGTTGGCATTGGCACATTTTGTTGATCCGGGAGCATTGAAATTTGCATAAAACATGCCGGATTTAAAGGATTAAAACATTTTTATTCTCACTCTCTCCACTCTCTTTATAAAAACCCAGCGAAAACAGTGGCCGCTTTTTTAAACAAGTGTAAAAGGGTGAAATTTGAAGGGCACAAGGATTCGGTGGTTCTCAATTTAGTGTTGTGACCGATTATAGAGTAGAGGAAAAGTGGCGGCTGCGTGGATAAAGTGGGTCCCGCCACCGAGGGTTGGCTGGAATGGGCCGAGTTTTGGCGGTAATTGGTGGGTTGTGTGCAAGAGACAGACGTGTTCTAACGTTGGTCTGTAATCTGCAGCCCCCCCTCTGATGAGATAATGCACGGCCTGCTGACGGCTCTAATTGGAGTTCTGTCGGACAGCGACTGATTTGCAGTGCCCGAATTACAGGCCTCTCGCCCAGATCAGGTATTTAATAATGGGAGGTTGGTTGCGTTTGCTTGTGCGAACGCCATCCAGTCTCCAACCTCGCCACTCAAATTTACAGCTTTTTTTTTTTTATCTGGGGTTTTTGAGGCCTATTTGCACCTATTTGACGTTTTTGTTTTAGGGTTGTGTGAAGGCACGAAGGTGAAGTGAAGCCCAAGGCGTCTGGTGAAGTTGCAACAAAGTTTTGAAAGTGTTTGGTTTGGTGTTTCAATGAGTTTTTACTGATTTTATGTGTATTAAAGTTGTTTTTAACAACAAATTGGTCGATTTGTGGATGATTAAAGGAGAAAAATATGTAAAGATTAAGTTTTAATCGACTTTTGCGCATGCTCCCGACAAATTTTGTGGTATTTTAGCCATAGTTAATGGATATATTTTGGAGTTTGTGTGTATTAAAGTTGTTTTTAACAGTAAATTGGTTGATTTGTGAATGAAAAACTTGGAAAATGTTAAAGATTGACTCTTAATTGACTTTTTGCACATGCTCACAGCGATTTTTGTGGTATTTTAGCTACTTTTATGGCTATATTTTGAATTTTGATACTTGTGTGACTCTCAAAGAGTCAAATGTATCTTCCATTGCCATAGTGTCTGTTGAAAATAAACTGTTTTGACTAAACAAAATACATTACATCAATTTCTATGTTCCAAGAAAGCTTAAGGAAGGTTCTTGAACAGAAAAGTCGACTTCTGTTTTCAAATGAGCATGATGTTTATTAAGGCAACTTAAGGCTATTGACTTATCATGAACAACTGTTATTGACTTACCAACAAGTCAAATTAAGTTGTAAACAGATGAGTCAAATTTAAACTTTGCAAAACTTCCTCCCAATAGAAATAAACACAATACAAGTGTTTCATTGAAATGTCAACATCGGTCGATAAAAACAAATCAAAGACCTGCAATAGATGCAATGAAGACATCACAATTTCCGCTTAATTTATACAGGGTGTCCCAAGTAAACTGATTTTCTCATTTTGCGGAAAGCCGTAGAAACTGGATTCATTAATTAGTATGCTTTCTTATATTATGGACTGTGCCAAATCCAATAGTCACGTTGGGTTTTAACTTAAAGGCCATTTTTAAGGTTATTTTAATTTAATACTACGGTATAATGGTATATCGATAATGCAACTCAACCTGTTAGGTATAAGATTGTTACTTGATTATTATTATTAATGATTGTTGATTGACACATTTTTAATCAGATTGTAACCTAACCTAACCTAAATAATCGATGTAACTATAAATAGGGTACCGCGATACTGCGATAAGGCCTAAATTAAAAATTGGAGTAGATTTGTTTTTGCTCCCATTTTGTACACAATAACTATAAATTATTTTTAAAAACAGAAATAGCAGGAAATAAACAAGAAAAATAAAAACTTTGTATGTTTTTATACTGTACATTAAAATAAAATTGACAAAGTTAATATTAACCTGTACTGCAGCGCCACCGTGTCGGAACCTAGAACTCCCAAATATACATCAAATCTCCAGGAATTACTCTTATTCGAGTGAACACGTCTGGTACTTGAAGCTGTAAATCCATCTTGTGGAGAACTGAAAAAAGGAGAAAATTAAAACAGGGTGGTTTTAAATATGTTTTTGGCGTTGCTAGTTTACTTTTGTAGCGTTTGAAATGCGAAATCAGTTGACAGGTAATTAGTATGTTGGCAGTGGTGAAGTCGTGTGTCATGGTGAACCATCTTTTCACTTGTACCAAGTGAAACTCCTTGGCACTTGTCACATGACATGACTTTTTAAAAAAAAAATTTTTTTCTCTAATTTATGTTTATTTTTGGATTTTTTGGGTTTTATGTAACCATTTCTATTTTCCTACGTTGGATAAATGAGTCGAGTTTATTTTTACGAGGTTTAGAATGAGGTTTTTCTATTTTTTTTTATTATAAATGAATTATATGGAAAAAAATGTGGCGGGATAATAAATGTGATTTTTTTATGGTCGAAATGGAAATAATTAGACGTGTGCAAAGTCAGAAGCCAATTAGAGTTGTAAAGGTGTAAATGTTAGACACCTTTAGAAAGGTAAAATATTGGAGGCATAAATTTTGGCTTTTATGATGTGAGGTTTACTTTTTTCGCGGCTATGAAATTGTAAATTATGTGCGAGGGAAACGGGCGTAAATCAAGGTATGGAATATAAAAAAAAGAGAATGAGATTAAATGCTTTTTTTTAATGGTTTTTTTTTTTACTTTTCTTTTCTTTTTTAAATATAGATTAAAATGTTGTAGGTTTTATATTTTTATGTTTTTAAAAAAATAAATTACAAATAACAAATATTTCAAATTTTATTCCAAAATTTCAAATTATTAGAATTTATGTACCAAAATATAAAATATCTAAAATTTTTTATAATTTTTTTGTACAAATTTTGTTTTGAATTAAAATATTGTTGTTTCAAAAAAACATTGAATTTTTTAAATTTATATCAAAGTAAAATAAAATTTAATAAATTTGATATTTTGGTTTTTTTAAAAAAAATTATAAATAACAAATTTTTAAAATATCAGTCCAAACATCAAATTTTGTAAATTTTGCACCATAATACCAAATCTTTCAAATTTTATATACAAATACCAATTTTTTTGCTTATTTTAAATCAAAACATTAGTTTTTTTAAAATTTTATACCAAAATATCAATTGTTTTGCTTATTTTAGCTCTAAACAGAAAAAAATCAAATTTTTCTCCCATCCAATTCCAATTCCACTTATAAAACATCAAAAAACAATTTTACAATAACCAAAAAAATCCAATATTAATTAACCCACCCCCCCACACCCTCCAATCAAATCTCCAAATCCACCAAGACACACAACTAATTTTTCAAACCTCCATTCATTTTTAAAACTCTTAATTTTTTCCATTCCCCCAAAATTATAAATTTATTTATTATTTTTCCACTCCTGTGCCTGTTCCACACAGATGGCATCCACACAGACAAACAGCTGGATACAATTTATTAAAAAAGAAAAATTGCAAATTAAAAATAGATCCAAGCGCTAAAATAGCATTTAATTCGATGTAATTAATGATGGCTGTTGGGAATTGACAACTGGTGTCACTTATCTCGAGCACAAAAGGAAGGGAAGGGAGAGAGAAGTGAAGTCCAGCGATTTTTATAAGGTGATAAATCGTCTAGTTTGTAGCTCGGGCTTTATTCGACTCCATTCAACTATTATTTTTGTGCAGTTTCTTATTTCAGGTTCTCTGTATATGAAGTCAGTCATGCTTTTCCTTTTCTTTGCAGCGTCAATGGGTAAATGTATAAGGGTTGTAATGATGGCTCCTGTTTGATCCTCACCTGCCACAGGTGCGCGCGTTTCCTGTTTTCTAACGTTGTTCCTTTTTTCTGAGTTGAGAATGTGTGTATTGTACGTAGCCAGATTTATTAAACGTGGGATGAGGGAAATGTGTATGGATGGGGAAAAAATGTCGTAAATTTTTTTTTTTGGGGTGTTAACTGTTAAGTGTGGAGTTTTTTTTTGTGGGAGAAATTATGGGGTTTTGGAAGTTGGAGGGATTGGGATTAAATACTGTTGTATGTGGAAGTGAAATGATTTTTTGTGTGTGGTGTTTTTGGGTTTTAGAATTTAAGTTTAAAATATTTTTTTGTTTGAAAATAAAGGTGTTTGTGTTTTATTTGCGTAAAAATGATTAAAAATCTAAAAAATGAACAAAAACGGTAAAAAAAATAGTAAATAATGGTCAATAATGATCAACAGTGGTAACAAATAATAAAAAATGACCAATGATGATCGAGTAGGATCAACAATAGTAAAAAGTAAGAAATGATAAACAATATAGTAAAAAATTCAAAACTGATCAACAATGTTGGAATATTATCAACAGTAGTCAAAAAATGATCGGGTACGATCAACAACAATAAAAAAAATGATCAATGATCGTGTGCGATCAACAATAGTAAAAAAATGATCAATGATGATCGAGTGCAATCAACAATAATCAACAATATGATAGTAAAAAAATAAAAAATGATCAACAATAGCAAAAAAAATCAAAACTAATCAACAATAATGGAATATGATCAACAATACGTAGTAAAAAAATAAAAAAAATAATCAATGATCGAGTAGTATCAACAGTAGTAAAAAACAACTGATTGCTTTTGATTACACCGTGTTTTTTTGATCAATATAGTACTGTAGTCTATCTTAGTCACTGCCTAATGTTTTAAATAAGGGTACATTTATATTTACAGTATAAAATGAGTATATATCTAACAACTCACTCGCCCACCATTTCAAATCCCCAACCCCGCAAAAAAATAATCCTCATTCAAATTTCCAATCCCTCTTTCCATAGTCCCACACTGGACGGAAATCGGACAAAATGGCGTGAAAGTGGTGCCTTAATAACGCGATTTCCGTGTGAAGGGGCCATCATCCACGAACAGAAAAAAAAACCCACCCCTCACAAAAATCCGCCTGCAACAGCAACAAATGCAACTGCAACCACGACCTTTCATCGCCTTCGGGCATCGAAAAGAAGCCACCGTGGCACTTCTTAGCACGTCACGGTGGGTGAGTTCTCTGTCGATCGCACTGTTGCAATACGCGCCATTGTCACATCCCTCCGCGTTTCTTGTCTCGAGGGGTTTCCTCTTGTGCCTGCACCAATCAATTCCCTATTTGTCTCCGCTCAGCGTCTTTTGTGAGGTGCGGTTTACCCCCAAAACACCCATACCCCCCCTTTTCTCCCGCTTCTTGCAGCTCCTTAGATGCACGCTTATGAGTCTGCTGAATGCGTCGACTTCCCCTCACCCTAAAAACCGCTATTGAGGGTTTTACGGAGGGAGGGGTGGGGGGGGGTTGGTACATTGGCCGTAGCCAATCGCATTATGACGTCAAATGGTTTAATGGATGGTCCCCGGTTGCCCATAGGCTGCTGGGCTTCTTGGACACGCTCCGATGCCGATACACGGGCGCAGCTGGTAGTGGTGTTGGTTTCTAGTTGGGATCTCCCTCTATGAGTCCACCTGAGACGTATACTGTATAGTGTGTACCCATTGACCAATTTTTTTTTTGAGGGGGAGAAAGGGGGGTTTGGTTAAATTTGTAAAGTTTTTGGGACCTGTTTTGGACAGTTGCTTTTTTTATTGATTTTTTTTAAAGGGTGGTTGGGAATTATTTTATTTTATTTTATTATGAAGGTTTTGGTGTTTGGGGATTTTTATATTGGGCTTGGTGGATGGTTTGGTGGTTTTGGGGTTTTTGTGGTTTGGATGATATTTTTGGTTTTTTTATTTGCCATTGTTTTTGGGCAGTTTTTTTATTTGCCATTGTTTTTGTGGCAGTAGAAAGTTTGGAGATTTTTGTTTTGCAGGAATTTTCATTGTTTTATTGTTTTTTGAGGAGTTTTGTATTGTTTTATTGTTTTTTGAGGAATTTGGCAATTATTTCATTGCGTTTTGAAGAAAATTTGGATTGTTTCAACAATGTCTGATAATTTTGAAGAACTGGATTGTTTCAACAATGTCTGATAATTTTGAAGAACTGGATTGTTTCAACTGGGATAATTTTGAAGAAAATTTGGATTGTTTCAACAATGTCTGATAATTTTGAAGAACTTGTTTCAACTGT
The DNA here is from genome assembly GCA_034695885.1 of Geophilus flavus. Taxonomy (NCBI): domain Eukaryota; kingdom Metazoa; phylum Arthropoda; class Chilopoda; order Geophilomorpha; family Geophilidae; genus Geophilus; species Geophilus flavus. The sequence continues at coordinate 8,206 of JAQFZO010002377.1, forward strand.
GATAATTTTGAAGAAAATTTGGATTGTTTCAACATTGTCTGACCATTATGAAGAAATTTTTGGATTTTTTTATTTTTAGCCATATTTGGATACTTTCTTATTGTTTTTTGACATTGTTTCATGTGTTTACTCATTTTGGACCACAATTCTGATTGTTTGTCATTATTTACGACAATTTTTTGTTTTTTGATCATATTAACCTCATTTTTATTATTAATGTAATTGTTTTGAAGTCTCTGGATCAGTAGGGAGAAATTATTATTGCAATAATTTCCAACTGTTTGTCTTGGCATGTATTATTTTATTGCTTCCCTATAAAGTATAAACATCCAAGCTGCTCATTTGACTTGACTGGCTGACTTTGTTATTCCCCCTTCAAAGAAGAAGCAGAAGAAGAAAAGACTTAGCAATTATTTATGTTTTGAAACCCACTTTTTTGCCTACACTAATTGAAACACCCGAGACTCCCAGATCAGCAAGAGCAAGGAAAAAAAGAAAAAGACATCCAAACTTCTCACTTACAGTGTGAATATAGCAAACCTTTTAAAAAGGGGGTTTTCTTCCCACCCTAAAATACAACACAAGGCAAAAAGGGAATGAAAACTGCCCCTAATTGCCGCGAAACCGTGACAAATCGCTAATGGGCTTCCCTGCAAATCATTGTACCACAACACAACACCAAATTATTAGAAAAAAATGTTCACAACGTATAGAAGTCTAGTATTCTGTATTCACGCCTCTGAGTGAAATGAAATTTTTCAGCTCATGTGAAAAATTCTGTAAGTGAAAAAAAGTGTCTGATGTGATTTCATGCGGAATGCGAGTGAAAACAATGTGTTTTTTTGACTAAGTGAAATCCGCCTTAGTTCAGACTCACCTTGTAATGTAGACGGGCAAGAAACGGAAATTCCTTGTATGTTTATTAGTCGCAAGACTCGAATGTGCTGAATGCAGCTTTGGAGTACCGTAATTGATTTATAGGGCCATTCGCCGATTACTCTGATTATTAGAAAAGGTTTGGGAGCAGCCTTAGACGGGTAAGAAACGGAAATTCCTTGCGTGTTTATTGTCGCAAGACTCACTGTGCCGAATGCAACTACGGAGTGACCGATCTAGACTGTTAAACAGTAATTTAGTGCAATTCGCAGATTTAGACCCTACTTAGAATTTACTAAATTTACAGTACAAACTGATCACCAAGCTCTTATGTGGCTTTTATATATGGGTGAAGTGAATTTTTTTACTTCGCCGTGCAGTTTTTAATTAAAAACAGCAAGTTTATTAGTTGCAAGACTCAAAGTGCTGATTTAACTACGGAGTAACCGATCTAGGGCAAATTCACAGATTTACTCCCTAATTAGCATAAAACGATTGGGAGCCATATAAATTCAAATTCACCTTGTAGACCGGCAAGAAATAGAAATTCCTTGTATCTTTATTAGTCGCAAGACTCATGGTGCAACTATGGAGTGACCATCTAGAATGTTTAGCAGTAATTTGGGCAATTCGTAGATTTAGATCCTACTTAGAATTTACTAACTGATCACCAACCTTTTTCGTGTCTTACTGTTTTCACGTAAAAGGCTTTAAAAAATAAAACACAGCCGTCCAAAAAACCTCAACTGAAATTTTTATTTTTATTTATATTCCATAAATTCGTTCCCCCAAAACTCAAGTTTGATTAAGCACGACGTCGGGAAAGAAAAGTAAGTTGTTGTGTGGCGTCTCCGATTGCCAGTGTGAGGAAGCTTTGTCAGTCCACCGACAAAAACGAACTTCCCCACCACAGCATGATGGATGACATGGTTCCCTTGAATAGAATGGTGGGTTAGCGAGCGTGTCTGCATTTGGGGGCGCCTTTTTTGCTTTATCCTATACCTTTAGCTCTGTTTCTCTCTCCTCTCTCTCCCCCTCCCGTCTCTCTCTCTCCTCTCTCTCTCACTCTCCTGTGAAGATAAATAATGAGCGACATGCTTTTGGAGCTGTTGTGCGAGTGACAGGCATTCTCCGCAACCGATTGGGGATCAAAGGCTGTGCCACCCGTGATGAATGGGGGTTGCGAGTCACAGGTGGCGACATGAATGCCCCCATCTCGGGTTTTCTCTCTGGCTGACGTCATTAGGAAATTGCTCCTCCACAGCAAACATTGTCAATTTGTTGGTTGATGTGAATGGAGAGCAGCGGAGCGTTTGTCATGTAAAAGAAGGTGCCATTTATAGTGGTGCGTGTGGATGTGTGTGGTGTTTGTTCATCTTGCGAGTTTTGCAATGGATTGAGTGAGGTGGGCTATGTTTAGGTGGGTTTAATTGGGGTTTATTTTTAAGTCAGGGAGCGATTTCGGGCGGTGCATCGAATGGAATTTTTTTTTTTGAAAATTTGAAATTTGGAAAAAAACTTTTTGGATAAATAAAATTTGTAAATAAATTTTTTTTGATGGAATAAAATTTGGGAAAACTTTTTCCGTTTTTTTTTTAATAAGTACAAATTTTTCTTTTTTCTAAATAAAAATAAATTTGGAAAAAATATTTTTAAAGATTAAATTTTTTTAAAAAAAATCAAAAATTGGGAAAATTTTTTTGTTTTTGCTTTAAAATGTAAAATTTTATATTTAATTATTTATTTTTTGGTGGAAATGAAATTTCAGTTTTTTATTGAAAAATAAAGTATGAAAAAAATATTTTTTAAATTATTAATTTATGACAGTAATTATTTTTCTCTCTTCATAATTTCATATCCAATTAAAAAATTATTTTATCACTCCATACAATTTTCCTGTAAACAAGTATTAGTATAAAATTATTACCCATATTAAACTAGTCAATCAAACTACTAAATCATAACTAAATTACAAAATATTTCAAATTCAACCATTATTCCACACTTTTTCCACGCTGCAATTATTGAAAATAGGTCACATGCCAATCAAATACACATAATTCAATTCAAAATTATCATCTAAAAAAATAAATTTTAACAGGGAAAAAATAAATTCGACTTATTTATACACCTATTTTTCCATTCCAAAAGCGATATTTCACACAATCATCCTGTCAAACAAATACACAATTGTATATTCACCAAACTTCCTCTTCAAAGTTCAAAACAGACAGACACCGCACGAAAACCATAGGAAACGACAAAACGTGTGGGAACACATGAGGAAAAAACCAAAATTAAATTTCAGAAGAAAATATAATAATATTATTTTAAAAAATTAATTAACTAATCAACCTTGAGCATTATTTGTGTTTAAGTCAATAATGTACAGTGTTTACATACATTAGGGGGTCTTTACAAAGCGGTTAAGGTGCCCTACTGCCCTCTAGCGGAGACTAAATTAAATCTAACAAGGATTCCACCCAAATACTCAGTTAAATCTTTTAACTTTTCTTTCATTAAGGCTTTTGTGAATACCGTATTACCGTAATTTTAAACTAAAAAACCCATGCAAATATTTATCGCGAACATATTGAATTCTCAGATCTATGTATTTCGTTTTAAAATACCCGTAATTAAAAAACCCCGTGAAAAAAATGTAGTGCGGGTGGGTGATGGTAGGGGTGGAGGGGTGGGGGGCATGGAGGCCCATTAAATGTGAGTTGCGGCCGAGTTTTGCGCCCTCTTTAATCTAGAGTGATGGATCCGACCATAAGGTGGCTCGGTATATATATGTGATGGCTGCTGGTCAGCTTTGGGGTTGGGAAAATAGAGAAGTATGAGGGCGAGCCGAGGGCACTTTAGAGAGCAGCTGAGTGTAGGGAAAATGCACCATTGCAGTAAATCAGTCAGAAAACTGCCATCTCACTTGTGTTGTGCTGTAGCATGCATGCCACCAGTCCGGCCCCGATGTATATAGCCGGGAATTTACGACATCGATTTAGCCCAAAGTGGGGTTATTTTTTCGCGCCGAATGGATGTGAAGGCGGGCACCAGAGGTCTCTCTCTCTCTCCTCTCTCTCTCTCTCTCGGTCTCTCTCCCCTTCTTTTCTCTCCTCGCACAGTTCTTCTATTGTGTTTTGCCCTCACTCCATGCCGAGATGTTATTTCTCGACCGTGTGCGGTATAAATTGTAGGACAAAGTAGGATTTTGAGTTTTTTTTTTTTTGGGAGGGGGGG
>JAQFZO010002378.1:0-12319 GCA_034695885.1 Geophilus flavus
GTTAGCACAAATTGTGATGGCAGCAGCTCGTCACAATTTGTGCTAACACCCTCATGCGGCCAGCACAAATAGTGAAATGACGTTCCGTTGACGTTGCCGTTGTTACTGCTAGCAGAAACTCCCTATTGTGAACGTCACTGACGCACGTCAAAGTTGAGATTTTTCAACTCTCGGCACGTTTATCAAAACGCACAAACTAATGGACAATGGTATTTGGTGACCGACGCACGTCTGACGCACGTCGCGACGCAAAACAGTTCGCATGCAACGCGCGTGCAAGATGCGAGAAAGCAACATGACGCCCAGGTCATGTGAACTACAGTAGGCATTACATGCAGAGTGCAAGATGTAGCAATTTTGTTTTTTTTCCCCTCTGATTTTGTAATACTTCAGACGCCTGCCAAGATGGCATGGGAAGATAACAAAATCGCCTTAGTTTTGTAGTTTACTACTTGTACAATATTGTAATGTAACTTCCATGGTATAGTTTGTCTTTTTTCGTATGTTCTTTAAACTCTGTGTGCTTCCGACACGACATGAAATGTGTGTGCACGTTTTGGTTCTTTGAACAAAACTCAGGTTAATTGAACTATCCGCTTAAATGATCCAACAGTGGTTTTATCCCAATGTGTAATACATGTATGTTGTGTATTTATCAATTTTGATCCTTAGAAATACATATATTCAATGTAATTATATTTGTTTTACAATTTACATTTCAATACTGACTGTAATTCTAATATTGGTTTATAGAGTTAATTTTTATTTACACAGAGTGCATGCGCCCTCAGAACATACTCCAATCCAAAGATAGGCATTGCCTTGGTGTGAGGCAATTTCTCTGGGAAAAATAAAATAAGAAAAAAGTTTTACTTATATGATTACAAGAAAAAAAATTAGATGGAGGTGAAGCCAAGTTACATACGCTTCCATTAAGGTTGCTTAGGGCTATTTTTGCGCCTTGAAAACTTTTCTCCAGTTAATAGACTTAAGGTGAAGTTAGCGTGTAGATGATGGGCGCCCGAGGACGCTCACTTGGCCATAAAGGATGGTGAGGTAGACACCTGAGACGTTTAGATGGCCATCAAATAGTTTAGCTGCCTGATATTTCAGCCTTGCGTGAGCTTCTAAATTTTCTTCTATTGTTCAAACTGGCGTCCGTTTGTGTCAGTAGCTGTAAATAAAACGCAGAAAGATATCAGTTGACATTAATCTATTCATTCTATTCGTTGCCAAGGCGACTGTAAATCTATTTAATGGAACGAAGATGGAAAATTCATTTTTCGACCGAATTGCATTCGCCCCATTCGGTGTCTTTCCCGATCACGTCGGTTCGGTGTTACAACTTTGGGTCATCTTGAGTTTTAGGCTGCGCAGCTAGTAAAAAACTGTTGTAAAAAATGAGTCGAAAGAGTGAAGAAAGGCGATGGTGGGAAGGGATGGGCGAGATTTGCGCATGGTGTGTAGTTTGTTATTATACGGTGTTGCAATAACCCAACAGGGACATGGGCTGTTCATTTATGGAGAGGAAAGGAACCTCGGAAATGGATTCGAGATGTGAAATGGATTTGGTCTGAGAATGAATTACTGCAGGAAAATTATTCCAGCACATGATGGAACGACCTGCTACTGCTGTTGCAAAATATACTATGAATTTGAATTCTGATGGATAATGGGATTCCTTGGCTTCACTGCAGTGTTTTTTTTTCTTTTTCTGTTTAAAGAGAGTCAAAGTAAACATCATTTTGTGCTTACACTTTTCAAAAAAATATATATATAAGTAAGTGGGTTTAGAATTGATCTAAGTTTTGAATAATAAATAAGAGAAAAAAATATAAAATAAAATTTTAAATGAAAATGTAATTTAAACTGACACTTGATCCAACAGAGTACACACACCTGGCGCTATTTTCTCATCACACCTGACTCGCAGCCTCGTGCTAAAATGATCTTTCTTTTTTTCTTTTTTCCTTTTTTGACTTTACATATTTCCGCCTTTAGAAGCTCCATTTTCTACCCTCGTGACATTTTAAAGGGAGAAAAATATTCCTAATGAAGATTCCATTCTAAAAGCTGCCATATTTTCACATTTTCTCTTCCATTTTGGCCAAACCAATTTGGGTGGCAGACTAATTTTGCCCGCGTTACCCGCCTCCTCCATCCTCACCTGAGGGAAGAACGCAACGAGTTAGTATAGAGTTCACTTCTATTTGCATTAAATCTCGAGCAGTGGCAAGTTATGCAAATGTGATTGGGTTTTTGAGGGTCGAAATTTGCTCAGGGGTATAATTTTGAAGTGAAAATTAATGATGACAGGCCAACTAATTTTATTTTATAATATATCTCTCAGTGTGATTTTTATTTAATAATCTCTCGCTAAGAATGTGCCATGCTAGTCGTAATTATCATTACGACGTAGTAACTCAAAGTGAATCCTTACTCGGTTATCGTGACGTCACGAAATTTGAAGCAATTTTTCGAACAGCGTGTGAAGATTTAATTTACTTTAAGCTTGCTTTTTATCTATTTTGTTACGTATTTCTGCTTTTCGTTTAACAGTCGTTTTATTTCATTTTATATCTCTGGTTTTATATGGAATGTAAAAAAGATGGGCAACTTAATATTACGAGTTTTTGGCGTCACAACAAAATTGGGTTTGTTAACATTGCGCAATTTGATGGTTCGTGCGATTTTGGTTTGGAATTTTCGATGTGCAGCACAAATTCTACTGTAGTTATGACGGATGGTCTTGCAGTTAGTTGTCATCGGCAACACACGCAAATGACATTGATTTCTCATCACTGCATTTCCATGATCGAATTATTAGATGATTATCTGTGAGTCTTTGTTGTATTTTTAAAAATTCCGTCACTCACTGGTAACTCGGTATCGGATTTGCTAGTCATTACTAGTCTGTCAATGTCAGAAAATCAATTCTTGGAACTTGGAAGCAAAAAATAATTTGAGGGTTGGCAGAATTCTTTTTTTAGTGCTGTGCGTGTTAGAAATCGCTTCCGTTTGACATGGCGACTTCTAATGTCGGCGACTTTAATTTGCGAAACATGTAAGCTGCGGTGTTTGTACACCATATGCTTTGAGATGCCGGACGACGTAGTGTATATTGAGCGTTCGACTTACGACTTTATCGCCAAAATAATGGCATCGAATTGCCTATTCTATGTAATCATTCGCAAATAAATGGCTGATGGAAATGCGCTCAATACAGTGAATTTTATTTATCAGACTGGAAAGATAATCTTCGGCTTGAAATATTTTCCATCATGGAAATGCAAGCCGCAAACTATCAGTTTTAGCTCAAGGCTTCTAAACCGAAGGAATGCCAAAGGGGTATCGATGCCAACAAATTAAAATTTTATATATATCCCAAGAAAAAGTAAACTGATAGCTACAACAGTATACTGATCATACAGTACTAGTATATGACCTTTCAGAATAAATATATCAAGCAAAACCGCCGGTTAAATAGACGCAAAACCTCATTCTCTATTCAAATTCCAGGCCGCCCCACTAACTCTTCACGACCAGAACATTTTTGTGGTGGTCGTGCATAAACTTTCAGATTTTATTAAGTGGCAGAAATTTAAAAAAAATTTGAGAAGAACAAAATACATGGAATTGTTTTCCAACTTATTGGTTGCAGATAAATCTTTGTGTTTGCTAATATACAAGGTCTGGCTGTTTTTTTGTATTTATAAATAAACATCTAGTGGAAAAAAGGAATTAGATATTAATAACTTTGGCTGTATGTTTGCATGCAATGGTAGCTTAGCTGCAGTGTAATTTCATGTAAACAAACGGGATGGATCAGTTTTTTTAATGCAATATTTACGGAGAGGTTTATTCTGTTTAAAAAACTTAGATTTAAGGTTATTTAAACACATCTTTAAAGATTGTTTTCCTTAATTTCCTTTAAGTTTACTTAAACATACTTTGCATTCACGTTAAGTAAATCTTCCTATCTCTTCTTTGTATGCATTTAGGTAGAACTTTTTTTAATTTGAACAATTTTATTAGTACTGTACAAGTTCCTAACTTCATTTTCCCCGGTTCTAAGAGTAAGAAGGAAAAGTCAAGTCTCTAAACGGCTTTACTTCTATCATTTCCCTCGGTGCAAAAGTTCAGTTCGGCATCGAGATGAAACGTCGTCCATTTTAATCTTCTCTCTGTATCTCCTTTTATCCTTTTCTTTCGTAGCCTCCCACCATTTTCTTTTTATCTTTTTGACATCCTAATAGACGCTAATAATTTTTGTACACGGGATTTTTCTCCTCCCAGACAACTGGGGGAAAAAAATCCTAAGTAATTGATCTTGCGTGGTTCATCAATCAATATATATTTCTTGATCCTTCTTTTGTGTCTCCACAGTGGCATCCAACATTTTTTTTTATCCTTTAAAAAAAAAAAAAAAAAAAAATTTTCCCAACTTTTTGTGGAATCTTTTGGGACAGGCGATTTTTTTTCCTTGGATTTCGAAGAAGATTACATACGAATTTGTTGTCATCCACGTTTGTTTGATAATCCAGTGACACAGGGCGGTGAATCGATCGTCCTTAAGAGAATGTTAGTCGAGTGAGATTCATTTTTTAAAAGCGAATAATTGCGAGTTTAGTCCGCTTTTCCTCCCGATCAATATTGCGGGGGATATAGGGCATTTTACGCTGCTCGCTTACAAACGTTGTAGAAACTCGACATTCAAATCTCTTTTTTTTCTTCTCTTTCTTCCTCCCACCTCCCCTCTTTCATTCCTTTTATTTTTTTTAAGCGAGCCACTTTTTCTTACTCCCGTTCTCTCGCTTTCTCTTTCTCTTTTCTCTCTCTTTTTTTCCGTCGGAACGCCCAACATCCTGAAATTTGTGCACTTGGTTTTTGTTTTCTCGAGTGTAATAAAAACATTACATTTGTTGTCAATGGGATTTGTGCAGTGAAGCGTGGATTATTCTAAGAAAAGCGAATAAAACTTTCTCCCATATAGTCGAGTGTGTTATTATTACGCGGATTTTTGTTGCGTGTAATTTGATTAATAAAAGGGAAAAATACTCCGGCTTTATTACCGGGGTAATTAGAACTCGATCTACCTTAGGCATTCTGCGGTATGTAATTGAGTTAGTTTAACCTCGTCTAAATGTTTCATTGACTTTTCACCAAGAGTGCGGTCCGAACACGCGCACTTGTCATCGCTTTTCTCTTTAAGTTTTGTATATAAAAAATCTGAAATTTTTCCCTCGAGTTAGACGAGTTTTGCTGCAAACTGTTTGATATTCGACAGTTTAACTTAATCTTACAGGCGATACGCGTGCGTCTGACAATTATCAGACTAATTATCGTCCTACTTAAGGCTTTGTCGACGCCATTAAAGGATGCTTTGCGCAAGCGCATGGCTGCTCCGTGCGTGCCTGCAGGCGATTAATCTCGTTTATGCCAATTTGTGCGTACTGTCTCGTTTTGCCAATCAAACTTGGGGGCAAAGAGCTCGTGTTATTAAAATCGAGGAATTGTAGGAATTGCCATCAAACATTGTTTTCGACATTGTTGTCGAGCTGGCGCAGAGGATGTTGAATGTCAACTTCACGACGCGAGTGGGTCCTCGGAGAAATACGACAAGTGAATTGATAGGTGCGTGGAAATTGAATTTTTAAGCGACTGCTACGAGAATGTTGCCTTCCCGACTCTGCTGGTGTCCATTCTGTGTAGGATATCACCATGACAACTGTGCTTCTGCTTCTATTCTAGTCTAAAACAACTTTTAACCTTTTTTCTCGACCAGCAACATCCCTACTTTTTTTTCTTCATTCTTTCGTACTTTGTTTATTGCACACATTCCTGCTGAGTGCAAACCAAACCAATTCCCAACTTTTTTTTTTACTCTTTCCAACATACCTTACGTCTATAATTAATGAGTTTGTCGCACCTTGTGGTCACTTTACAGCCTAAAGTGATTTCGAGGTTTATTTTCAAGTTGCTGACTCATTAGAAAAATGGTAAAGGAAACAAACTTGAAATTGGTTTAAATGAGTCATCAGATTTTACTCGCATAATCACGTGTCGCACTCACTCGAGCATTGGTTTGCAACTTGTTTAAAACTAACATAACAAGACAACCGCAAGTTTCACGCTAATAAATCATCGACGGGTAATTAATTAAAATAAAGCAAATCCTTATTTACGTTTCATTCGAAACCCCAAATCCGAGGTCTTTGCCCTTCATCCCTTATAACGGCACCACAAAGAAAAGAAAAAAAGGAAAGGGCGCAGGTGTCTGGAGCCCCGTATTTAAAAATTGATTGGTGTTCATCCAGACGAACATCTAGAATTATCGGTCCCGGCTGGACGCCATATTTCAATCGCAAGAAGTGGTTGCAGGTGTGCGTTTCGTCCGTTGAACTCTCAATACACGTGGTTGGCGGATCATTTGTTTCCACTTTAGCATTCGACTCAGGTCGACCCTTTCCCACCGAATGCTTAGATTGCTTAATGTCGACCACAGATGGTGTGTGTCAGACTTTATTTCGCTGGCAAGGCGGGTGCGTCAAAGAGTGAAAACGAGAAGTATAAAAATGCATGTTAAGGACGAAGAGTGAAAGGAATATGTAGAGAAAAGAGTTTTGTGTTTATGGTGCCGTAAGGTAGTCTCGTCTACTCTACGCACTGATTAAGGTACTCGGAATCCGAAGATAAATCTCGAGAGTCAGCAAGCAGTTAGTTACTATCATACGCTTGGTAATTTTGCAGAAAGAGCAGTAGGAAAATTGGCTTTGGAAAAGCTTGCTCAGAAGGATTTATTCTCTCAACATCCCTTAACCGCATAACGCATTCTGTTGACGGACCGGTTCGGTAAATGGATCATTAAAAATAAATATATCGACATTTTTTTTTAATGGCTTCTAACTGTGAAAACAGTAGTGGAATCCAATAAAAGGATTTAATTAAATTGCACCGCTTTTATTTCTCTTTCCTTCCCAGTAAACTTTAAAAAAAAAATATTTATGTGTTTTCATTTTCACATGAACTTTCTAGTTTTGTATCATTTCATTTTCTGGAGGATTACGTCGAGGAACGTTTACAACTTGAGTTCCACTTAAAAATAATCTTTTCGTTCCATAAGTTCCAGATGATAAAATATGGAGTTGGAAAAAGGGGCAAAAAAATAAAATAAATATGAAACTTCAGAAAAACTAACAAAAGGAATAAAGGGTTTGCTTCCTTGTATTTGTCAGGAATGTTTATTTATGTTACCTCTGACATTTCTGTCAGAATTTTTACAGCATTTCTTAAACTTTTGGATCAATTTTTAAATGTGTTTGTATATAAAATGCATCGAGGAAAATTCTTGTTTCATTTTCCTTTACGGCGAGTAAACAAGTTTTAAATTAATAAAGATATTCGTGGTATATTGTAAAGTTTACATAATTCAAGCTTAGTATTTGAACTGAATAAATATTTCACCGTCTTTGAGATATGACTTATATTTTCTCCCATGGTGTGCGAGATGTCTTTGAGAGTTGAGACCCGATCAATAAGTCAGAGTTGGGAGGATTCAGAGTTTTCTTTTGGATTTGCTATGTGGAAAGTAGGAGGAAAATGTGTATGTGGAGATGAAAGATTATCCCGAGGCTGTCAGTGCCACTGCTTTGACTTGACTTTTCTCACTTTCTAACCTTTTTCTTTTTTTACTTTCGAGTTTTCCCTTTTTTTCCCTTTCTTTCTCGAGTGGAACTTTTAAGATTTTCCATTTACGTCTGTTTCCCATCCATCCTTCCATGCATTTCATTAATGAGTTTCTACTCATAATTTTTTTTCTAAAACACTCTTTTAAATCATTCGTCTGCTTTCATCCTCCTTTCCAATCTGGAATTTCATATTTACATGACTAATTGGAATGAATCCCCCTTTCTTGATGAAATCCTCGCCAACTGCAATTCATTTTCTTCTTAATGAATTAAATGAATGCGAGTCATTTTTCAATTTACAACATTTCCACCGACTGTAGCTCGCAACCAATGTGCCACCTTTTCTTCATTTTGTCGCTCCCGGTTAGTTGAACGAAGACTCACCAGACGGAAACTCGGGCGATCGGCGCGAACGCGCTCGCTACTCCGTCCCACTTTCACTGAAAACATCCGCGCCGACTTATCCCGTGTCCTTTGTAGAACAAATTTTTACTCCAGGTAAATAAGTAAATCTCCAGTTCGATGTAGCGTAACTTTGTTGTGACCTTTGTTCTTCTCCTATATGGCATTACCGACATCATATCAAACGACAAGGAATCGAACAGTTTCTAGTTCACGTCACTGTTATAAAAAAAAGATAGAAAGAGAGAGAGAGAAAAAAAAAGTCAGAGGGGATATTCCTCATGCATTATTCCATAAAAGTTTGCGTTTGGAAAGCTACTTCATTTATGTCGGAATCCCTCTCTTTGACTTGCCTTTTCATCGTGCACGCATTCATGACTACGCATGCGTATTTCTGTGCCAAAAATTTTATTACTTCAAGACGCCAATAAATATTGAACGAAGTGTATTGTTTACCTCCTATTTTATATTTCATTAAAAATTACGAGCCCAAATTTCGATATGTTCTTCTACCTTGTTAATGTTTTCCGTTATTGTTTATCACCCCGAGTGTTTATTTGCGTGTTGTACGTTTTATTAGCGGTGAGGTTGTAATTCTTGTCTCGCTTGCCAGTGTGCTGTAAAGGTCGATTTGTTTCTGGTCGTTGAAATTTGCAAAACGATCTTTAATTAATTTAAAAGCATGTTAATTATTGTAAAAGATGTTTAAGTGTTAGGAAATGCATTTTTTGTTTGGAGGGGTAGGCTTGGTTCGGGTTAATGTATACTACTTTAGTCTGCGCGAGAGTTGGTTTTAATGATTAATAATAAAACTAGCTGCTTAACAGGAAATTGGGTATGAGCGCTCGTTGTCGTCCAAGCAATGTCCTCGACAAACAAGGGTTGCCAAGGGTTGTGGTATTTTCGATTAATCACCTTTTTGAGTAAATATCGTTATATTTTGTTATTACGGTATGCAGCGCAGTGAAACTGAGTTGCACGGTCGAAACTGTCGTTTGTTTGTGTAGTTTTGGGAATAATTGATTATTTTCGAATATTCTGTTGTGATTTTGGCGATAATTGCATATAATTTAACGATTTTCAATGTTTTATAAGTGAAGGGCTTTTAGAAAATTAAATTTTTAAATAAAATTAAAGCTTGGGTCTCCATCAGTGATGACGATGAGTAAGAGTGGTTTTAATAATTAATAAATGAGACCCGATGTGTCATCGGTTCAATTTACTAAGAGTAGTTTGAAGTTACAGTACGGCCTGAAAACAGTCAGTCGATTGATTTTACAATGTGGCTCAGCTGAAGCTTTTCTCTCCACCCATTCTCGACTTCTGTTCTCTACCTCTACCTCGATATATAAATTGATCATACTTAATTTGTCATTTATTTCCTCTAAACCATAAACTATAAAAATTTACATCATGATGAAGCGATATAATTTGATTTATAGTTGTTGCAGTGAATTCAAATTGGACAACGCAAACCAAAACACGTCTGGCGCATTTTTAAAAAAGTATAATTTCTCGACATTAAACAGACATTACACGCTGTTTATTCGACGTCTTCTGGGAATGCGATAAATTAACGTCTTGGATTGTAACTCAGAAGCCTTTTATTGACAAGCGCAGCAATGATTCATTTGCATCTTAATTCCATTGGTCCAAAGCGCCACTTTTTAATCGCCTCGGTGATCTAAGTGCAGCTGCTGCAATTTCCTACAAACTTTCAGCAAATGCAAGCGCTAACCCAAAGAGCACACAAGTCCCGCGATATCGTATTCCCTGCGGTCATGCATAGAATATTTCGTGCCATGCTGGAAAGCATCTGAGTAAACAGAATTTTGAGGGAGGGAAAAAAAAAGGATGACGAAAAATGTTGCATGTTCTAGATCTGTAGTGTATTCTTTTGTGCTAATTATCGAATTACTACACTGTGGTTAGATGACGTGCTCGGTCGCATGTTTAAACTTCACAAATTTCTAGTGTTTAAATGTACACCTGTCCAAATATTATCGGTATTTAGAGTTACTAAAAATTTTATTTTCAAAATGTTGTTTACACGGTCGAATCATAATTTATTTTGCGAGTTGATTTTGTATTTTAATCATCTCTCCGAGATTACATCACGGAAATGTATTGAATTATTTATGAATTTATGATGAAATTTTGTGAAATTTAAATACAAATTTTCGAATATCAGTGTGAAAGTTTTATCGGAATGGAGAAATCGTCTGAAGACAATTTTCGGAGTTATTAAGGGATGTTAAATTAACGAATCGATTCGAACCACATTACATTTTCATTTGGAGTCAGCCAATGTTAGTATAAATGCTTAAAAAGCATGTAAGGCCATTAAATCGCATTCTTTTCAATAATTGCATGCAAATGAGAATTCAAGTCGCAGTATCGCTATTGGTTTAAGTATTCATTCAAACACACGAAATCAAATATTTTTGAAAACGCAACTAAACTAAATCAACAAACCTGGAATTCATAAAATCAGAACGCTGAAAAATCGTGTTAAATTTGAATACGAACATGAACATGATCCAACTGTGAATTTCCATGCTCGAACGACATTAATGGATTCTTAAAGAAATAATTCAAGTACAGACTTCAGAGTACAAAGAGGTTTAACCTTGAAATGATTTTTTATTGTTTTCAAAATTTGCTGTAAAGGGGAAGTTGATGAAATTTTTAAACGCTTCTCGGAATCTAAAATTCTTGTACGTCTAAATAATAAATGAAGTCTGAAAATTAAATATTTCGTAAAGCACCGGATTCTCAGCAATGATCATTAGACTGAACCCCATTACTTGTGATGCACGTATAAAAACCCCTGATGTAGAAACAACGGCGTCGTTAGGACCCACCAGGTATACCCGGATGAAAGGTAGCGAGAGCGTTTTCTCTCGGTGATGTCGGTCAATTGAATTTCCGGTCGCTTGCTCGGGTGGGGTACACCGAGGTTATTGGTGGTCATGCATCAGCCGAGGCGCCAGCGTTCATTAAAAAATCATTATCTGCATTGGGTTGCTTGTCATTTTGACCCCACCCGAATGGCGCGCGCACTGCTCCCCGTTCCTCTCGAAACACTCCCATGGGCCTGCGAGAGACGCCCGAGATAATTGTTCGTGTGATGAGATCCCGGATAAATAAAGGAACGTGAGAGGAGGCTTTGGGACCATTTCAGGTGACCATGGGACGCGAGTCGAACTTCAATTTCATTTCGTGCACGGAATTGATGATAATTAAAGACGAAAGGAGGCCATAGTTTAGCTTTTCCTCTGTTGGGTTTCGCTTTAACTGATTTCTAATTTCATTTTTTTTCCTTCTTCTCTCCTCCCCTCTCATTCTTCGAACCGATTTACGAAGTTTTGCCTCGATCCGACGCTATCAGTCGGTAATTCTTGAGTAAAAATTTCATTCGGGTGTGTTAGAAGGCAGTTTTGTTAAATGATGCAATGTTTTTCTTAGTGGTCATTAAGAAAGAAATTCCAACATGTTAATTACGTCTTCCACTTCACTTCCGTTTCTACTTAAATTGCCTCACTTACTTCCGCCATGTTAACTGTGGAGCACATTTATATCCTATTAATTTATAATACTCGTCATACTATTTATTTTCATTTAACTATATGTTTAGTTTACCATTTGGGGAATATCACGATCCAGTTTTTTTTTACGACTTTAATAAACCGAAAACTATTAAAATGGCTGAAGATAATTATTATAATGGAAATAATTGCGCAATAAGGAAATTTTCACCCACGCACGAATTATTAAAAAGCTAATTTTCAATTGTTTGCACGGTACTTTACTGTATAGGCAATTAAATGGATAAAACCTGTTTCAAAGGTGCGAACCTTTTGAATTTTCCCTGTATAATGAGCGTGGGGTTCTTTACTCTGTGCATAACAAAATTAAAAAAGCTGGATCTTTGTCTAGAAAAAACAGTATAAAAAAAGCTGCAAATAGATCGATGTTCATCAATTATTTCAGCAAATATTGACAGTTTGGAGTAATTATTTTAATGTACATAACATTTTCAACGTTTGTTTAATCCTAATTTCATTTATTTACAGGTTTAAGACGTTGAAATAAGTTTCATCTCGTCGTTCCGACACACAGCCCAACATCAAAAATGGCGGCTTTCGTGGCAAAGCAGATGATGGGCAACAAGCTCTCTGCCGTTAAAGGTAAGGTCGTTCGTTACGTCACTGCTGACGTCGGTTTAG
>JAQFZO010002379.1:0-12317 GCA_034695885.1 Geophilus flavus
TCTCACAAATAAAAAAAATTTTATATGCAAGAAATTTCATGTGTACATTTGTACACATGGCCAGGCATCCGAGGGTTTATAATACACTAGTTTTGTTTATTTGTGCCCGTTTAAATTATTAGTAACCTTTTTGTATAGTAGATACAATGTTCTTTTACGTTTTAAATTATAATGAGCCAAGATAATGCGCTGTTTTCATTGATCACGTGACAGGCGGCGCACTACATTCTCGTAACCGTCTCACTCATTCCTCCTTGGTGTTGTGTTCGTTCGCTTGGAATCTTCCTTTGTTCGCCGCCATCACAGCAATCATTATCACTGCAGGGAAGGAAGGAAATTAGCGAGAATTCTTGTTGGATTTGTGTCCAATTATTAATTTTATTTAACTGACGACTCGTTCGAGATCTGCGATGATTTTTTTCCATTCATGAAGTTTGCTGGCAACGGTATGAGATCGTGTTGTTTTCGACTTCGCCTTGAATTTTCCGTTCGATTTGTTTCCAATTTTGACTACCGATCGAAAGACTATATTTATCGATTTACTATCATAGAAATAATTCAAAAGTTAATTTATTTATTATATCATCGAGTTGTAAGACCACATTTCCATATAAAAGTGTGGCATTAATTTCCTTGATAAATGATATAAAAATTTCGAATAGGCCTATTAGGAAATATAATTTGTGTTCTTCTCTTACAGTCTTTTAAAATGCTGTGACTTTGTGAATTATAAAAATGTATCCAAAAATCCGATAATTTAATTTTGGTATGAGTGATGGTGTGTAGGAAGAAACAATTTCGTACAGTTTCAAAATATGGACCCAAGT
This sequence comes from Geophilus flavus, assembly GCA_034695885.1. NCBI lineage: Eukaryota > Metazoa > Arthropoda > Chilopoda > Geophilomorpha > Geophilidae > Geophilus > Geophilus flavus. Next base: position 828 of record JAQFZO010002379.1, read on the forward strand.
CATCATTTCTTTGCCATTTATCCAGAGCAAACTAGATTTGTCATGAAAGTTTGAATTTGCCAGACAATTCCTTGTAGTTTTGATTAAGTGAGGGGGGTTCGAAATAAAGTTTATATCGTTACTTTCTAGGCTGAATGGATTACATGTTTTATACTTAAAATGTTTTGTTCCTTTGACGAATAGCTTTCGATTCGTAGAGTCACAGTCACAAATCTGGCAAAGAATTCTAAAATTGCAGGTTTCTATAGTCGAAGTACAGCCTCCTAAATAATATTGTCTAATTGATTGATGAGCTGTGAGTTCTGCTGTTGTTGGAAAGAAGGCAAAAGACCAACGAAAAGAAGTTATTTGTCCCAGACATACAATTGCAAGATGCAAGTTACCAGTTTCTCATTTTCAGTCATTTCACCAATTCATTACTTATTAATTTGCTGATATCATTTTCAGCTGTGACCACATTTGTATAGCCTATCTATTCCCCTCAATTCCACTTTGATCTAATCAAAGATTAATGCAAAAAAATTTGGTGTTATTTTTTCACATTAATGGGAACAATGGCAGCATTAATTTCAGAAATTGTTTCATCAGAAAAACCTTCACGTCGGTTGAGAAATGGACTATACTTCAGTAATGTGCGTTCAGAAGGCCATTTGATGAAATTTGACTCCTTAATTGCACGATGTGCACTGCCTGATTTCTGGAGTAAATAAATACACCACTTTATGATACTAGGATGCCATTTCATTGCAGACTGGCAACACTTTCGGCTTTCCACTTGGCATCGACTGGTTCTTTCCTGCATAATAGACAGGTCTCGCATGGTCATAGTAGCCTTAAGCCTTAAGCCTTATATTACTCTCTCTCTCTCTCTCTCTTTCCAATATTGCCGATTAACTCCCCAATTTTATTATTTTTAAACTTATTTACCTTTTCGAATGGAATATCGATGAGGAAAAGGTATCCCAAATAAGTATGATCTAACAAACAATTCATCACTTCGTAATCTATGTCCCGTACTTTAATGGTGTCTATAGGTTGGAGATATGTGTTTCCGTCTATTTGAATTAGATCATGAAAAAACGTGCTTGACATCGTTAATAAGATTTTTATGGGCGTGATAGGTGCGACCCCCCACTGCAAACTATCTTTGTGTTGGTGTATTGTAGGGGTGTCAATCCCGGGATCCCGGCCTTTTTTATAATCCTGAAATCCCGGGATTTCAATCTGTGAATCCCGGGATTTACGGGATTTCAAAAACAACGTTTTTGACCAAATTTTAATGGATTTTGGCCTGAATTTAATGTAATTTAAAACCGATTTTAACAGCCATAACAGGAAAGCATCTGTTTGGACCTAATTTTAGTAGGCAATCATTATTTTATGCCTGATTTTAATGAAATTATGGCATTTTGAACACGATTTCAGCAGGAAAGCGTCAATTTCTACGATTTTTGACGCAATTTACCGTAACGTAATTACAGCATTTTGAATTCGGACAAACCTCCATACCAATAACATGGGATTCTGGTCAGGCTACACACTCAATGTCACATTTTGTTTGAGCCCTTACCATGGCGTCAAATTTTTATTTAACAAAAATGTCCAATGCATTATAGGCAAACTCCTGAAAATTATCTAGATTTATATATATCATATGCAGTTTGACGTCATAAACTCGAATAATTTTTGTGCATGTAAACGCAACTGATTTTTAACAAGATTTTCTTCTGGAGAAACTTTATATAGATAAAGTTTGCCATGTAAACGTAGTAATACATAACAATGTTTACAACACCATACCACGAGAGGTCGTTTTCCTTATTCGTGTAATAAGACCGCCAGCAGTTCTCGGTCTAGATGTGACCACACATCTGTTTGTTGGACGGATCGATGTATAAAAAGTTTTTTGAAGTGAAATCTCAGGATTTCGTGCGAGTTTTAATTACAAATGTAAAAAGAATTTTTTTCTAAAAATTAAATATATGGTAAATTTATGAGATTTTTTTTTATTTTTCTATCTAAGGAAATTTTTACATCGAGTTTAATTTCCGCCGTTTTGGTCTGGAGATTGTTTTTCATTTTGGAAAATCGATAAAGAGGTTAAATTAGTTTTTGCATCAATTTTCACACGTTTTAAATATTTTATAAGGCGTTTTTTTTTGTTTAGAGTTTAAAGTTCCAGTTAAACTGTCTATTAACGCATCTTTAGTTTCCTCTTTAATCGATTTTTTATTTTTATTTTTTTGAAAAATAAAATGAAAATAAATATTTGCTGTTCGCATTTGTGGTTAATCTTTAATTTTGTGTGGGAGATTTATTATTAATCACCTGTTTACACCCATGGAAATTTCATGGCTTTGCTGAGCCCGTATACTGTATTGTTATAAAAATTTATAACCTTATTCTTGACGAACAGGAATAACAGTTGGTGCGACATTCGGTTGTACGATTAAAAAGGAACAAATGCTTTACCTTTTCGTGTTTGAAGCAAATGCTCTGAAATGTGCTGTATGATTATAAATTTTAAGTAATTATGTTTGCTGTATTAAAATTAGCATCTACTTTTTACTTTCAGAGTAGAAGGCTAAATATTTTTAATCAAAGCGCCATTACATGTATTCATCAAAAAGGATGCTCGAAGTTAGGTTCGAAACTCAGGTGGTATCCGGTTTTGTCAAATCGTGATTTTATTCCCGTTTCTCCAAAAAATCAAGAATCAGGTAAGAAATCGACTCTTAGAAATAAAAGTAGAGAAAGGTACAAAATAAGTTGAAATTGCACCATTAAAGGTGTAAAATTTTAGTGACCTCCAAAAGGTGTAATTTTACATCTTTGCACCATGCTCCAAGTAAAATTTTTAAACGATTATGAATTTTCAAGTTGGCAAAAAGTATTTTTTTTTTAAATTTTACATAGTAAACTTTACTTCATAGTTTTACAATATCGATCAGCCTCATAATTTATTGTGTGAAACAGAATTATGGAAAGTAAGTTGTCTTTCATTGCCTGCTTCTTGAGGGAGGGGAATGTGTCAAATACAAAATTATGAAAAGTAATATTTAAAACAATTACTTTCGTATACCTTTACTGAAGTTAAAATTTTAATTTATAATAAAAACCACTGGAGCAGTGGAGCAATCAAAATTATGTGCTCCTCTCCGGCTCCGGGCAAAACCCATTGCTCCAGTGCTCCGTACTCCTGCTCAGCTCCAAACCCCTATATACAGGACCCAGGACGTCCCATAGAAATACAGGACAACTCCGAGTGCAACAGGTGGCACTTGACAACCCTATATTCAGCTCCTAGACTCACATTAAATAATCCTAACAATCTTAAATCCTAAAAATATTGATAAAACACCAAAAATATCCTGAAATAAATAATAAATATAACAAAAAATATCATTTAGAAGTACATGTAATTTTTTCAACATTTACTTATAAAATGTAAAAAAATTATAAAATATGACATTTCTTTAAAAAAAATCTTTCTGAGACCCCTGAAGCATATCGATCCCTATACTTTTCAAAGATAAAACTAATTAATGTACAATAAAATCCATGCACTGTTCTTTAGATCGTTAAAAAGCTTCATTTTCCCAAAGTTTCAATTAAACCAAAAAAAAAAAAATTTCAACAAAAAAAAACACTTAGACGAAATCAAACAGTAAATTTTCACCGGAAATCAGCCAATGGGTTGCCACAGACAACCCAAAAACACGCGCCACACTCGTTCATCACATCTGGCCAACAAAATCCAAGACATTAATTAGTTGGGACACCATAACCAACACAACACAACTTGCAAAACCATCAACATCCTTTACTCTTTGACACCAACTTTAATTGCTCGCGTCACAAACCACCGATTTGTGTTCATCCGAGCGTTTTACGACTTTCCTAATAGGAGAAACGAGTATCAACATCTGCTAAGCCTTTCTTCACTCCTAACTTTCCTTTATACCCAATTTCTATTTTCTACTACCACAAAGCAGACACGTCCCTCGTTGATAATTAACCACATGTACAATGGGAATATACATAAAAAAAAAATTACAATGAACGCTCATAAAAGGAAATTTATTTTACAAAAAAATCGATGCAAAAGGCCTTGGTTATTGACGGAAGAACGAGCTGATGATTTTACAACGAGATAAATTTGTTGAAAGTATTGGGTTTAATAATTTATGGTTGGTTGATAAATTGCTGAGTGTTTTGTTAAATTATTTAATTGTTGCTAGCGTGTTGCGTGAAATTGAAGTTATTCATCTTGGATTGTTACGGTATGAATTATTCAATTATTGATGTAATTGAAAAGTCGTAAGGAAAAGAGTGGAAGCTTCCTGTCTATAGAATGGAGTCTAAAGGTCTACCACAACCACTATTCCCAATGAAGGCTTCAATTCTGGAGGCATCTGGAATTTTCAGTTTTCAACTGGTAACTACCGTACTACTACTCTGTATGGTTCATTCAAAACAAAACCGCCAAATTTGAAAAAGTGAAAAGATCTTGAATCTCTTGAACTAGGGATGGGCAAAATCGGATCGAATCGGATTTCAATCAATCCGATCCGATTATTATATACCAGATGACATTTTTGCAATCCGGATTCATCTGAAATTCGGATAACCAGGTCCTAATACTGTAAAAAAATTAAATAATAATTTTTTTTTTATAATTGAAAAGAATATTTTAAAAAACGTAAAACAAATTGTTTAAAAAGCATTCAACATTGCCTTCATGCCATTTCATGGGTTCACAGGTGACGAATGGACGAACAAACAAACTAACGATAGTTGATACAATCGTTGGTTGTTTTATTTACTGATCTGTGTAGTAAATTTGATTGGTTATTAATTTAAAACCAATGAAATTTCATGGATTGTAAATTAAAAACCAATTAGATTTTCTTCCGGATGTCTTCAGATATCCGATTGGGTACGAAAACCGATTTATCGGATCACTTTCCATCCGATCCATATCCGAATTCCCTTTCAGAATAAATATTTCAATCTGGATCAATGAAAACCGGATCGGATATCGGATCGAATCGATACTATCCGATCCGTGCCCATCCCTCTTCATAGTTACTATGCTATCTTGAACACAGTTGGCAACAAAGGTTTTCCAGCATCGGGGGTTCCCTTGATTTCAACCACGGTGATTTCAACAAAGACATATCTGTGAGTCTGCCCATCCATGAATTCCAGTAAGCTCAGTGGGTACAGCAGCAAATCGAATGGAGCTTCATGTTGTTGGGGTAATTATTATATACGGTAACTTGGGAGCATTGGAAGTGATGTAATTGTTGGAAGATGAGTGAGAGAGAAATTAATGTGATGGGGGATGGAGGGTGAGGCTATAAGTGTATGGATACCAGATTTGGTAGAGTGTGATGCATTGTGGGTGAATTATTTTTTGATGTAAGGGAGCGCCTCACTCCTACACGAGATCTTATGCGATCAACATGTAACTGTTTTCACGTAGCGAGTAGTAAACCTATATTTATTTGTTCAACCTTAAAACCGTCTAAGTACGGTAACTGATGTTCTGATGAATCCTATAACTAAATATAATAACTAGGGACCAGATCTTTATTTAATAAAAACAATGAAATATTTAAATGTATATTTGGTAAAAACATGCATTATATTTATTTGAAAAATTCATAAAATTCAAAAGAAATTGATTACTATGGCTAACAATATATATTTGTAAGTTGTCACAAGTGAAATTAACCCCATTTGACCTTAATACAGACTCGTGATTAGGTGTTGAATGAGATTAAACTGGAAATAGATTACCGTATTTTACAAAGAATTCAAGATCAAGCATTAAGTAAATTTCAAAGTTCGCGCCATAACAGCTGGCGACCTTTTACAGTCTGTATAAGACTTTCACTTAGATTTTCACTTTTGTTTTGCCTAAACAGGCAAAATATTTATTTTTTATGTCAAAACAGGCAAAATATTTTGCAATGGTTTTTAAAAATTTTAAACCTTTTTTAACTATAACGGTATTAATTTTTAGACCTTTTTCTACCTTCATTTTTAAGAGTGCATCCAAAATTCATCAATATTTGTGACACTTCAACCATAATTACGACGTCGCAGACGTCCGTTCGGCAGACTAACATAATAGGGAGTTTCTGCCAGCAGTACAACGGCAACGTCAACGGAACGTCTGGCTAAAGATTTTTACTGTTTGTGCTGGCCGCATGAGGGTATTGGCACAAATTGTGTCGAGCTGCTGTCATCACAATTTGTGCCAACCCTCATGCGGCCAGCACAAATAGTGAAAATCTTTCGCCAGACGTTCCGTTGACGTTGACGTTGTACGGCTAGCAGAAGCTTCCTAATTGTATATAAGTAAAGACGTGAATTTTAAAGATTTTTGAATTTTGAATTTTTATCAGTTACTCCTCATTTTGATTAGCCAAGGTTGTCTGTCGGAAATGGTTATGCGCTGGTCTTTTCCAAGGTCGAAAGAGAAGTAATATTACTCCTCTTTTGACCTTATTGGGTTTTTCATATCAGCGCTGTGGTGTCTATTTTAGAGTATTTTTTGTGTTATCATGAGTCGCCACTAAAGGCGAGTTGATGTAATGGAGTGAATGACGGATAATTGACAGTATGTGAAGTAGATTAAATGTGTAAAGCCTTACTGCTGTATTTGTGGATTTATGGGGACTTTACTTCACCATCTGTACACCTCGATCTCATGGTAGGAGGATATTACATTGGCGACGAGTGGGTTTAAGGATTTTGCATGCGTTTTCACCGTGTTGCGGCTCGAGTTGCAAGGTCAAGGTGGTTGTGCATGACTAATGGGCAATGGCCGAGTGGAAAGTTTTGAATTTTCGTCGAGGTTCGACAGTGAGCACAAGCGATTTTGCGTACTGCAATACTCAAAATTGATTGGTGCGCCCTCTTCAAGGTTTTCGAAGAAACTCGAGTTACGGCGCTATCGTACAGTGAGGTAAAATCACGTCATTTCATTTGATCTAAGCCTACCGAATCGTAGTCGTACCTCATAATCATCATAACTACGAAAATTTCAAACATCGGAATTTTGAAATCTCCTACAGTTTGGTAAGACTTGTAACATTTATTACAATCAAAACGATCTAAATTTCAATTGCTTCATTCATATAGCTACAAAGAAACCTACTAGAAAATGGCTAACCAAAACCAAGCCCAATCACTCGCCCAATCACTCGCCCGTCAATTACGTCTGGGCATCGATGAATCTCGATCGTGCCAGAGTTTATACAAACTTTCCGTCGGCGCCGTCGCAACGGCTATGTGTAAATCCGCAGATCGGAAACTAGCAAACTTTTATCGCGATACAAACTGGAGCAACGCACGCAGACAACGCGACATGTTAGCAGAAACGATGCTAAATAACATTAAACCACTCATTGTCAAAACCTTCTTACCGGACGTAGAATACGCGCTCGCCCTCAAACTGTCGGAAATCTTCGCAGCTAACGACATCGACGAAATAAAACAAAGACTCGACATCATCAGAGGCCCGTTGTGGACGCCGGAAGGACGGACAAACAAAGCGGAAACCGTTCGTTTACTCATACAGAACGGGCTTGTGCGATATGAAACTTTGGAATTGGCTTGTCTCTACTGTTTGGAAGACGAAGTGATTAGTAGATGGGGAAGAGACAGAGACCCGTCGTTTCATCTTATGGGTCTGTCGTCGTTGACACAATACTGGCGAAAGTTCGTCTCCGGAAGAGAGATTTCGCCCGCCGTCATCGAAAACATAATCAAACACGGCATCGAGAAAGGATTAGATTCTTTGGTCGAATATTTCTGGGGCAAATTGGACGAAAACAGAAAAGACAGAGTGCTTCGAGAGTGGAGTCACAAATTTCGGAAATTTGATTTTTTGAATGATGGATGGTTGGACAGTTGTTTCATTCTCATAACTCGTGCAACTGAGAAGCAACTGTCGTCGTTGATTAAATTAAGATCAATTCCAGTTTTTCTCTGTCTCGCACTTTCGATCAAACTCACAGCAAAGTTGTTTATGTCGACAGCGGTGGAACAGATGTCTCGATGTCTCTTCATCAATGAGTATCAACGTAAATTCGCCTTCAAACTGTTATTACGACATGCGTCTGACGACACAGCTTTGATTCTATACAAGAAACTGATGCTGAATCTGTGGAACGGAGGATCCAATCAATGGAAATCGATGATGTTAGATTGTCCCGTAGATTACATACAGTTGTTGTCCAAAAGGGGAGGCGACTTGTTGATCAGAATGCTGGACGATGTGACGGAATATAAGAAATTCCAGTGTCTTTTCATTTGGATTCAGACGGATCAGTTCGTAGATATTGTTTGTGAATCGCCGGCCATGGCCGAAGAATTTCTCCAAGTGTCTATTCCACCCGAATTCCGCATCGTTGAACAAAAACGGGTACTCGCTAAGTACGGAATAGCGAATTGTTTTGAGACATTGATTATCAGAAATGTTTTTGAGATTTTTTTCGATTTTTGTCACTTGCCCGAAGAAGAAATGATCGGATTGAAAAGTCAGTTTTGTTGCGTCGAGAATCTTAAACGCATGTCTCCTTACTACACGTGGGAGAGTGCGGCAGTGATTGAGAAGTGTCTGAATTGGTGTTTGCTCACGGAAGCTGAAATTGATGAAGTGCGAGAATTGTGGAGAGAACGAAGTGATAAAACTTATCTGGATTAAAATTTATTTGCACCAGTTTACTTTTATTGTAAAATGCAATTTTACTGATAAATAAAATAAAAAATTTTCATTAATAACTGTCGCAAATATTCCAGTAATAATTTTTTCTTGTCTCGAGGTAGGATGTAAATATTAAATACAGTATTATCCATTCGTGGTATTACCGTATTTCTTCGATTAATACCCAAGGCTTATATTAAAATCAACTGTTTTTGATACGGTTTATAATTGAGGGCGGGTTCTATTGGTTGCAATGTTAGGATTTTTTGGATTAATTTTAGCATTATTGACGTCGATTTTTTAGCTTTCTAGCATTTTTAACTTAGTTTCCTCAGCATCTTAGCATTTTATCTTGTATTTTTACCTATGAGTGGGGACTTCGAAATTTTTCCGAGTTTAGCAAGTTATGAGTTTAGCGACTTAAGATCACGCGAAATTGACAGCCGAGTGGGGAGTTTGAAGTTTAGTATTTTCTTTTAAAATTAAAAATATTATCTTGAAATTTATGTGCGGGTTGTAATCGAGGGCGGGTTCTATTAAGTCCACGCATTTTTGATGCAATTTTTTACTGTGCGGGTGAACATCGCATGTTCACACCAAAATGGAATAAACAAACTGACTGAAAATTCAAACAGTCATCAAAAAATGCAAGCAATGTGGCACTAAAAAAGTAAACATGGTGCTTCACTGCAGAACAACAAGAACTAAATAATAAGAGCATGCATTTTGCTGTTTTCTCTGTCTGTCGTTTTTTAAATTGATAAACATGTTTTTATCCGTAAATGCACTTAATGTTTTTAAAATACCGTATGTGCATTTCTTATTTACCGTATTTATTCAATTAATTAAAATTAATTAAAATACAATTTAATTGATAAATGAAATAAATTTTTTCAATAACTGTCGCAAATATTTTAGTAATAATTTTTTTTTCTCTCGAGGTAGGTTGTGAAATATTAAATATGGTATTATTAAAACTTTGATAAGACATGTTTTAACAAAGTATTGACGTCAAAAATGCAGAAATATATCGTTGCAACTTGATTTTTTTTTTTTGCATTTTCGGTGGAAATAATGATCAAAATTATTTGAGTCAAGTTCCACGTAAAATATGAGAGCATATTAAATTTATGATTTTTAATTTTCAGCAGTTTCATCGATACAATAATTGCATTCGATTTTCGATATATTTTCAATTTAGATTTTGGCGATTGTGTAGAACAAGGGACCGGAAGTGGGATCCAACTTTTCCCAACGTTAGTTTAGTTTAGGTTACGTTACGTTACGTTAGAAACTCGGAAACCTAACCTAACCTAACCTAAATTAACGAATTCATAGTAAACTAACGTTGGGAAAGTTGGATCTCACTTCCGGTCCCTTGTTCTACATTATTGCCCATGAACTTGTTCAAAGATCAAATTTTAAGCATTTCATCAATTATAATTCTATTCATAAACAAAAATTCATTTATCCTAAATACTGATGGATTAAAATTATTTGAAATGATTTTTATAAAAAAAAAATTATGTACAAAATTTATTATTTATATTTATATTCATATTTATTATTATTTATTCTGGGAAATGCAACTGATTTTCCGATATTGCTTAGATTTCGACGGAAAAATTATACACGAAAAAACTTTTGAAAGAGTTATATTTTGAATGTGGGATATCCAAAACATCAAACTGCGTTCTTCATCCATGTAGTAAAAGACAATACATGAATTGACCGGAAGTATTTCAGATGCGATAACGTATCGTTCGAACGATTGGCCGATCGGTAAACGGGATATCGGTTTTAATTGGTAGCTACGAAATTGCGCCATCCCATGATTCGATGCTTTGAAACGTAAAATTCGAATTCGAGTGAAGCGTCATCATTCGATCGAGCTTCCCGGCATCACACGAGGAAAATGCAATATTATCCACATTTTTGGTATACCCAGTGTGAGCCCTTAATAAATAGGTAATTTTTTTCCATCTATTTTTCGAACAATTTGTCCCAAAACATTCGACTAGAGAATCGAGTCCAGGCAGCGATGCCTACAGTATTTCAATCATGCCTTAATTTATTTTTTAGGTTTTATGTTTGTATGGAATTAAAAAATATTTTGTTAATCAATCGTAATGGTGATCTAACGGGAATTGGACATTTTAAAGGAAATAATTTTATTTAAACGTCAATAAAGTCAGTGATCAGACCATCACCCCCCATTGCACAGTTTGGTGCATTTCTGATCATGTAGCACTACAAATACAAAAAAACAATGAAATCTGTTCCTACTAACCTACAATATTTATTTCAGTTTTATCGTTATCGTTTTTATTTTTTTTATACAAAAGTTCCGTGCAGTTTCTGTCAGAAAGTTCGCCCAAAACAAAAAGTGTCTCTTTTTGATGACGGTTTATCACTTCGGTCACACTGCAGTCACTTTAGAATCTATACACAAGCCTTGCAGCTGAGCTATTGCAACTTCTATACCTACTTCGCAGGTGTTGGAGTTCTCTCAAGAGCACAAAAAACATCAACTTACGGTATATTGTACGCAATCCTTCTCTACTGCCCAGTTGTAAACAATTTTAGTGGCCAACGTTGTCTTGCCGAATCCCGATTGTCTTTCGATCAATACCCGAAAGGATTCGATCAATACCCGGATACTGATCGAAGGGCAACCGGAATTCGACAACAGGATTAAAAGCGTCCCCTATTTCTATCAGTTTCATCGATACAATAATTGCATTCGATTTTCGATATATTTTCAATTT
>JAQFZO010002380.1:0-12309 GCA_034695885.1 Geophilus flavus
TGAAAGTTGAAGTTGAGCCCGATCAGTTGAGTTAACAAGTTGAGAAGTTCGAGCCGACTGCTGGCCAATCACAGCAAGACTTGTGAATGCGTCATCAAGTGGACTTGTGATTGGCTACTGTGAAGTGTGAACTTCCAGTGTGATTAAGTGTGAATAGATGTTGCCTCAACTTCTGAACTTCACGACTGCAACTTCTCGACTGCAACCTCTAGTGTGAACATGTGTGTGAAGCCGGCTTTAGACTTATTTTATGACTTATGGTCATGTTAAATAGGGAATTTGTGCAAGCAACTTATGACTTACAGGCCATGTGAAATGTGAATCAGTGGCTATAAGTCATAAGTTTATACGTTGCTGTAAGTAGGGCCTTGCGCAAACTCCCTATGGGAATGGCTATAAGCCATAAATCATAAGATGAGTTTTGTTAAGTTGCTCAAGCGCAAAGTTCCTATTTTTGATTAAATTTTTGCATTTATTAATTGTTTTTTAATTTTTTTATTAAAGAAATCGTGTATAGACTTTGCAATCAATGCCAAACCACTGCAAAGATACATACCAAGGATACGATCCGGGTTTAAATATCGTATATGGAGAATGGTTGCTTCACCACCATTTGAATACTTCATTATGACACTAATAGCGCTTAATACACTTTTGCTTATGATGCAGGTGAGATATTCTAATGGTTATAACTGTAAGTAAATCAGCAATGCAATTATCTTATATTTAAACACGCTGAATTAGAATTTATTCTCTGAAATTTACCTGGAAAAATATTATTTTTATTTAATCTGATATATATATTTTATAAATTATGATTGATTAGTTAGTAAATTAGTTTAGTACGTCAATAGAATTACTATTAACATTTTTATGCATAGTTTTAGAAGATTTTTTTTACAATGTGTTTTAATTTTGTGTTCTTGTGATAATAACACTTATTTTTCTTACAACTAATATGCGTAAACCTGGCTACGTCTTGTGTGGTAACATGATAATATCTAATTCATCTATTTAGTAGGATTTTTTATTCACATCTTCCAAGTTCCAATAGGAATGACGAAGTAGCCAAGCCTATTGACTGACTAATAAACTTCTTTTTTTTCTTAATTAAAAGAAAAATTGGAATGCGCATGCTCTTCTTATAACTGAACATTTGGTCTGCCATGTAATTTTTGATGCACAGCTTTTTTTCTAAAAAGTGTGGGACATTTTTCCGACACGCTGATTAGTGTTTTTAAGACATCTAAATGGTTCAGGAATGAATGAATTTTGATTGCATGATGTACACATTAAAGCATAATTTAACTAAGATTTTTGGTATGGGTCAAAATAAATAATTTGACACGAATGGGTGATGTTCTAACTCGAGTTAAATGTTTTTTTAGTAAATGGTGCATTTGGGTAATGCTAATTCACGGTTTTTGGGTTTGTGTGCATGAGTTAAAATGCTTTAACTGGATTTTTGATTCCATGTGCAATTTTTAAAAAGGAGAAAATGCTTTTTAAATATACCAAAACTTTAATTATTATTATAAAAGGAAATATTTATTAGAAATTTCATATAGGTCAAATCTCCTTATTAATGAACTGTAAATTTCGTTGTATAAATTTCATTACAGCGGAATTTTGTTATCAAGAACAAAAATATGAACCGGAAATGCTGTTTTCTTTCGTTATAACATATTTTATTTCTTGCTGAAAGTAGCGATATTCTTGATTTTTATCGTCGATATATTTTGCCACCAAATGTTAAAATTTTGTCGACAACTTTTAAGATTGTCAGAATCTTTCTCAAACAGCATTTTTACGTTTTCAACATTTGTTACTTCAATCCATTTCAAAAACTAAATGAATTCTCGAAATCCGATTACCTTGATTCTTGGTATTTAAATTAAGACACAGGGGGTATCAAGGGGGGGTGTACAGAGGGTTAAGTACAGGGTTATGACGCAATTTTAGTAAATCGGATTCTCGAGAATCAGTTTCTATATCTACATTTCTTGTTGACTGCAGAAACTGATTTTCGAGAATCTGATTTTCTAAAAAATTGTTATTTTGAACAAATTTGCATTTCCCTAGCTCTTCGTTATAATGAGGTTTGACTTTAACTTAAAAACTAAAAATGTGTGAAATTGAAGTTTTGGTACCGTGCATCTGACATCACAGTCAACTTGGAGCATGCAAGCTTGCCATTTAGGATTAAGTGTCTTACGTTTATATACAACCATATAAATGTAAATCTTATAATTTTCTTCCGTTTTAACTTTTAATTTTATATTTTTCTCAATGGAATTGCTGAACAGTGAATGACAACTGCCACAAGTCTGAGGTCTCATTGCTCTTTGCTATTTTGATTTGCTTTTCATTTTAGTTTTACCAGCAGCCCAAAATGTACGAATTCGTACTTCGAAAACTGAATCTGGCCTTCACTATCGTCTTTGGTCTTGAATTTGCTTTAAAGCTGATCGCATTTGGAGTCAGGGTAAGGAGAACATTCACGGCATGTTCATCATTTTTATAAACTCACATACGTTTTCCGTTTAAACGAACTTATCAAAAATATACGTATATATATTTTTTTACTATTCATCGTTACAGCATATGCCACGTTCTAAATTTCTCTAAATGCATGCCGTCCAATTGCATCAAAGCATTCGCTATCAATGAGGTCTTTTATTTTCCTTTTTTCCTTTCGTTTCGTTTCTTCTTTTTTCTTATTTATTTTACAGGCTTAGGTTGCCCATGGCAATTTTTAGATGCGTAGTGTTTTGTTTATTTTAACAAAAAAAAGACGATTTTTTATTTTCTCTTTATTTTTCCGAATCCTAAAAGCATATTTTTTTATTTCCTCCTATCCACTGCTACTGTAGCACTACAACGCGAACGTATTCTACCTAGACGTTATAAGCTACATGAATACCCTCTTCACCCTGTTGTTCCTCCTTGAATGCATAATCAAGTTGGTGGCCTTGGGATTTAAGGTTTGCTCCTCATCGTCAGGATTGTAACTATAACTTGATTCTGTTACGGAGTTCATGCGTGCTTAAATTAAATTAAATTTAATTTAAAAACTAACAAAGACAAGGAAAGTAATATTTTTTTTCAAAAAATTGTAAAATGTGATATTGGTATTCATGGACCCTGACACCAAGTTACAGTTCTGTATTCAGCTACAGATCTGTGTATGTGTAGCACATTGCACTGTTAAGCGCACTGCATTGAAATATTTTTTTAAGTGTTTGTTCGACACATCTTCATAGTCACTCCACATTTGTAATTTCATCCAGGAGATTTGATTGGGAGGCCGTATATTTCTACAATCATTGTGTCTCTCTTGCTTGATTAAGACGTGCATGCATATTTTCAGATCATGTCGGCCTTTGAAGTATAATGGCTTAGTGCATGTGTGTTGTCCGATGAATCATCAGTTAGAAAACAGTTTTTTGATCTTTATTTGTTAGAGGTACATAGTTACAATACTTGTAGTGGTGACAGCAATTTTCTTTTTGTTTTCTTTGGTTTTGGTCTTTGGATGAGTAATTAATTCTTCAGTGTGTCAAGTGATGTTCAACTCATGAGAAAACATCATTACTGATGTAAAGTTTACATTATGTCGCTATCAAAAAAGGGTGCTTCTGTGAGGTCAAAAGACATTCGAAAGATTTATCGCCGGTGCGAGACCGTGCGATCGGCATAGAGTTATCCAGAGTCACCAATTGGGCTTGCATGTATTAGCTCTAGGACTTAAAAACTTTGAACTATGGCCATCCAAGTCCCCTCCACGTGGACATTACATTGGCGAAGAAGAATTTGAAACTGTTTTGGAGACCCGAGGGAAATTGGTGCCCAAAGTTTGGCGTCTAACTTTAGGCACGCAAAAATTTGTCCGAGCGAAATGAAAGAAAAATTGGATGCTTATGCTTAGTTATGCGCATGCGTGCTGGACGTATGCGTGAAAAGCCGATCGCCAAAGTTAGGCACCTAAAATTGGCAAGCATATTCTTCCGTTTCGCCAATTGCAGTGAAACCGGTCTTTCCACTCGCAAAGTCTCCAGAAGTTTAACTGACATTTCAAGAAGCATAAAATGGTTGAAAATGAAGCGCAATGTTGTTTTAATGTTTCAGTATGTGCCAAATGATCACATACTGTACTGCAGGCAAGCAGAAAACTATAAAACTCCGCTTAAAGTTGTTTCCAACACCCTTTGTGTCTTGTTGGTTGAAAGTCAGTGTAGTCAATAGGAGTTTCTCCCTTTTATCTGGGATGAATCACACCATTGGCGCAAGACCAAACTATAAGCTTTAAGCTATTACTTTGGATTAACAGAATTGTAACTTGCCCTGCTGTCTACAGATAACAGGTGCAGGCGCACTCGATCTAGTAATTGCTCATCCAATAAATGTCTGGAAAAAGAAATTGCTACATAAATGATAGATTAGTTTTAAAATTGTAAATTAAATCAAGATCGATCAATGGAAAATATTTACTTAACTTACATGACATTTTAATTTACAATGTTAATCATTTTCCAATGGTTTTTTCTTATCAAAACTAAACACTAAGTTGGTTCATTTGTCAAAATTGAACCAATATAGTAGAGAGTTTGCGCAAAAACAGATGCCTGTTATAGTTATACTTGTAGGTTAAAACTCTGGTCTTGAAATTTCAATTACTGCACAAGAACAGCTAGTTTTAATACGTATTAATTGTTTTTAGCACTTACATAATCAATTAAATCAGTCCAAAGTTCCCAGAATTGGTGTTGGAGAAGAAATAATTACAAAATTATACGCCCAATAACCAGGTTATAACTACAACTTTGTAAAGGAATACCTCCAAGTACAAGTATTGGTAGACTTTACAGTTATAAATAATGAAAGAAAGCTAGGATTACAGATTATAAGTGTCATTTTATAACTATAACTTTGTAAGAGCCTCAGTGCGCAAACTCTTTAGAATCTATCAGGGAGTTTATGCATAGGAATGTATTTTTAAGTGATAAATCACGTGTTTTAATTAGAAAAATTCCTCATGCAAAAACTCCTAAATTCGTTTAAATATAAAGAAAAACAATCACACATGCTCTTATACTGAAAGGAATTAAATGGTCAAGAAAATTTGTAATAAATCAAACCATGTAAATATACATTCATGATCAATTATTACATATAAGAGACACACTTGTATTATAAAAATTTGCACACAATTATCGAGTAGCTGACTTGGGGTTGATGCTATGATGGTATAAAAATCCGAGTTTGTAAGTAATGAGGTCTGAAAATATGCAGTGTGCATGAGGAATTAATTATCTGTTGCTGGGTGCATGAAACTTCTAAGAAACTGATGAAAGAAAAACACGGGAGATTAATTGGAAATTTCTAGATGTAAAAAAAATATCTGATGTGCTTGCCATGTCAAAAATTGGTATGTATTTAGCAGTGCTTGCAGTGCTTGGTGTCGCCGAAATGAAGCGCATGTTTGAGTGATACTAAGCCCAAATGTGGCACGATTTCGGATGGATTTTTCAATAAAGATTACGATGGAATTATTTTAGAAGCTGGAACAGTTGTCATTATCTCAAATGAAAGAAAAAAAAAATATACATTGTAGTTGCATTCAAGGATACTTGGCATGAGAAATTTTAGCTGAAGTGAAGAAGGCAAAAAAATAGAAGAATTTTAATGTTCAAAGTATTAGTGAATTTAAAAAATGGAAAATGGGATTTGCGATGAATCGAATATCGAAGATTGAAGTGGAAATTTTATTTGGTTGCGTATTTGGTGATCGATTTCAGAGGTATTGCCGGAGAGCTTGAATACAACTATACTTGCTTAACTCATCTTCTCAAACTTTTTGATTGGTTGCTGATTTTCTTTTGGAAAGAATGGAATATGCGAAAGATTATAAAGTTATTAAAAAGAAGGGAAAGGAAACTTAGAGTGTTTGAAAATCATAACCTGGTTAACCAAGTCTCCGGTCGCAGTAACCAGGTAGTTTGAAAATTGAGCGGTTGGCTATTTTGGTCATCGATGAAGTTAGCCAATTTTAGAAGTGCGCAAAATTCTCCAAAAACAAATACCGTACCAAATTATTTTGGAATTGAAATTTTATGATAATTTGGTTACAGAGCAAAAATTAAAGTTGGGTTTTCACAGAAGATTGGACAATCCCTCAATTGCACGAGTTGTATTTTGAATGATAATTTATGAGCTAATACTGATAGTAAAGTTGCAGGAGTGATTATCGATGTTAGTCATAAATTATAACATGAATCTATCTGCCCAATCATTGGAGGCACCTGGAATTAACCATGGGATAACTTAATTCTACATCAGACTGCCAAACA
The DNA here is from genome assembly GCA_034695885.1 of Geophilus flavus. Classification (NCBI taxonomy): domain Eukaryota; kingdom Metazoa; phylum Arthropoda; class Chilopoda; order Geophilomorpha; family Geophilidae; genus Geophilus; species Geophilus flavus. The sequence continues at coordinate 6,351 of JAQFZO010002380.1, forward strand.
TCAGGTCACTTGATCAACTATTGTGTATTCAGTTTTGGGGAATTGTATTCCCAAAAAAATCAGGGTCAGTACTCACAGCAGGACCAATTTGCCACAGAATAGTATGTTACAGAAAAAAGTGCTAACACATTCAGCACGTGGGAAGTCTGTGCCATGAGCCTGTAAACAGAAAAAATAGACTGTCTGTGGGATCGGAACCATAAAAAAAATTTCAATTATTCTGTGCCTGACTGTTTGTGGCTTTCAGCCAATAGAAACAACCTATTATCAGTCTGTGGCCTGATCTTATCTACAGTCTAACAACTGCGACATTAGGTACGTTCAATTTGAAAAAGGAGAAGTCACATTTCACTATTTTGTCCTTTTCACTTCCGGAAGTGACGAGTCTGTCATCTTATAATATTTGATATATAATTTCCGTATCTGACTCAATGCATTACGTTCACGCAACTCCGTCAGGAAATTATTGCTGAACGAAGGACAGTCATGCATTTCCAAAGAGGACAAACAGGGCGAATTGACCAAAACATTGAGAAAAACCTTTTCCGTAGTTCTAAGACTCTACAAATTTAGATTTCTCAACTCTTCGAAAGGTTTCTTTATCTTCCGACAATCCGAATTCGTTCTGCAATTTTCTAAACCCAACAGCTGCAAGTTCGTCACTTCCGGAAGTGAAAAGGACAAAATAGTGAAATGTGACTTCTCCTTTTTCAAATTGAACGCACCTAATGTCGCAGTTGTTAGACTGTAGATAAGATCAGGCCACAGGCCAAAGATAAGTGAAAATATAAGGAAAAGGATAAGTGACCACATGGGTCATTTATTCTCTTTAGACCTACTTTAAGTTGACTTGGTGTCTAAAAGTGACTTATTACCTGCTGTACATGTGAGTTCAAAGAAAAGTCACTTCTCCTTTTCACTTATCTTTTAGAAAAAGGATAAGTAAAAAGTGACTTTTTCAAATTGAACACACCTATTGTGACAATTGGTGAATATGGACAGTTTTGGGCACAGTAGGTTTCATGGCCAGACAAAAGTTTTGAGTACCTAACCCATTGACCAGTGAGTTCTGGACAATTAACCCATTTATCATAACCAGGATCTTAATAACTTCAGTTATGATTTTCAAACACATCAATGACAATCATCCTAGCATTTCTTAGGAAGTTTTCTTTCTAACCCATTACCATTAGAAATTTGGCTATAGGATTTATTGGTATCCTTAGCTTCCGTCCAACCAATTGGAATGAGTTTTGAATAATGAATAAAGCGAGTATATGATTAAAAACGTGTTATACAATACTGTAAAAATGGTTATGACGAAAAATGGTAAGTGAATTCGGTCAGAATTGGCAAATATGGGAAATGATGCACCTTTGGGAGAAAATTGGTACCGTACCGTATCGAGATTATATCCAAGTCTGTAAATAAACATCATGATAAAGTGCAATAAGTTCCAGTTTTGCTGAAAGAAAATGGTAAATGGGTTTTTTGAAACTGTTACATTTATACACAGGTCTGTACTTTTGAGCATTGAAATCGACATGGCTATGTTCTATTCCAGCATGCTGTTTATAAAACAGAACAAAAAAAAACGCTCTGCTTTGTTTTCATTTATTTTCTAACTTTGGTTTTGTATTGGGTGGGAGTCTTAGTTATTACGTTGCTACTGCTTTGGCTTACATCTGTACTTCATCAACCCCTGAATGCTTCATAAGTGTGACCCCTGAACATGCTGTAATGCATCATTTATGTATCATTGTCATTGTCGCATGTCTGATATATTTTTTAATTCTCTTTTTTATTTCTTATGGGCTTTTTTAATTGGACTTTCCTACAAAAAAATATAAGATAAAAATACAAACTCAAAATTTTTATTATGTTACAGCCTTTTATATGTTTCTGAGCATGTTAAGTTCAATTTTATTTTCATTGGCACACATTAATTGAACTCAATGTTATTTTTTTTTAAGTGTTTGAAATTTTATTCTTAAAATTTGATGCTCAGAAACAGTTTGTTGTTTTAAATATTAAATTAACTTGATTTGTTTTATTGGCATACCTGATTATGGTAAACAGTCAAACATACGAAGCCCTAAAGTATATATTAAAACGTTAACGACGTTTACCGTGATAGCTCGGTAGCATGCTGTAAAAATAGCTAGTCTAATTCTATTTTTTTACCTGAAAGAACTTTTTCAAGGATCCATGGAATACTTTTGACTTAATCACAGTCATCGGAAGCACAGTGGATGCTGTTATTATGGAGCTTGGCGTAGGTTTCATCACATGTGAAGAAAACTACAAAATATGCATTTGTGTTTAATTTTATTTTTTTTTTGCATATTTGAAATTTTTAGGAGTTTAAAACGTTCAATTTGGGATGGCTCCGATTGTTTCGGGCTGCACGTTTGATCAAACTGCTGAGGCAAGGTTATACCATCCGTATCTTGTTATGGACTTTTGTCCAATCATTCAAGGTAAGTTTGTTGAAATTCTAGTTGAAGCACACACTGTCCGAGTAGCAAAAGAGTAATGTTTTGTTGCTGGTAAATACACACTACACAGTAAACTCTCTTATTGGCTTGCTAATATTTTGTTTACAGCATTGATCAGATCACTGATCTACATCTAGCATAAGGCCCGAGGAAAATGGAAGAATGTTTTTGCCAATATTAGGCGCTTAACTTTGGAAATTGGCTATTCTAGGGGCTTTGGTACTGATTTTTGTGCTGTTTTATGTGCATAACAATGCATATGTGTCGAATTTTATCTTACATTTTGCTCGGGCAAATTTTTGTGCGCCTGAAGCTAAGGGCCAAAATTTTGGGCGCCCAATTTTGGCACACATTTCCCTCAGGCCTAAGTCTGTGGGCTGATGCTTGAATCTCATTCAGTGAATGAATGGAGTTTAAGAGTGGCCTGAATCTAAATTTGCAAACTGAAGTTGGTAGAGCCACCCTTATGGATCAGATCCAAGGGCACTTGGCTTTTTGGCTGTTTCAGTGCCAAGTAAACCACGCCTTCGTCTAGCATACATGTGCATAACTATGCATAAAAACCCAATTTTTTTCTTCCATTTCACGGGCAAATTTTTGCGTGCCTAAAGTAAGACGTCAAACTGTAGGAGCCCAATTTTCGCACCCATTTCGCTATCTATTCAAAATAAAGTTAGCAGACATGGAGTCAGCTGCCGAATAAAAACTTTTCAATCTTTACAGCTGTCTGTTGTTAGCACTTTGGCAGAGATTTTTACTTGTAACACTTTAGGATGGTCTCTAGAGAGATTGAAACCAGTCATACATTACTTTATTACATTTGTCTATTTTATATAACTTTCTGTTGGCATTATTCATTGAATGAGTCCCAACAACCTGTGCAGACTTTCTAACCTTAGGCCCGAGGGAAATGGGTGCCAAAATTGGGCACCCAAAATTTTGGCGCCTAGCTTAAGGCCCTCAAAAATTAGCCTGAGCAAAATGTAAGATAAAATTCTGCATGTAAGCATTATTATGCACATGAAACAACACCAAATACAGCCCCAAAGCAGTTAGAAAAGCCAAACACCAAACGTAGGCGCCTAAAATTGGCAAGGATATTCTTCCATCTCCCTCGGGCCTTAGTGTGTGGATGCTACAACGTTTACAGACTTATCTGTGGCTGCAACATTACCATCAAGAGAAATTGAAACCTTTGATACTTTTCTGCAGATGCTACTTGATACTGAACAGTGGCAAAAATATTGTACGTCAGCAGAACTAGTAGCAAGTTATACCATTAGTGCTGGTTAATGAGAGTTTACTGTATTAATATTTTCTGAACTTGGTACAATCCTGGTCAAAAAAGTTGTCATGAGCAGCACTGACCAACCTACATATGCTTAGGAGCTCACAAATTTGTTAAATATGTAAACATAAAGTGTTGAAGTGGTGTTGAGTTTTTATCCTTATAAGAAATAGACTTTTACACATGGACCGGATAAGTCAATGCTGCTTGCGACAATTTTTTTTAACCACAATTGTAGTTGATTCTACGATCTGTAACTCGGACATGAATGTGCTACTATGTTCTTGGGTATAATCAATTACAGAGTAAAATTGAATTAAATTTTTCTTTTAAGGCTTTACCTTGGGTGTGTTTGCTAATAGCCATGCTATTTTTCATCTACGCAATAATTGGAATGCAAGTAAGCGATACATTTTACTTCAGTACCAATGCAAATATTTCAGCACATTGTTAATTTCTTACTTTTCTTACGTACATACGATTAAAACTTTGACGCCTGATTTAATTAAGATAACAGATGCATTCAACGTGTCAGTTTACGTAGCTCGATGTCAATTTTAATGAAAACTAAAATAGTTTTCAACAAATTGACATAAACTACTTAAAACTGAAATACTGAATGTAGCTATTAAAATTGTATGATGAATAATTAATGAGTTTTAGAAAGAGAAAAGTGCAATAAAGGGGTCGTATATAAAGGAATAAAGGTAAATGAACTGAATGAGCAGATGAAATTTGTTCACAAGCTCTTAATTCAGTCATCCAATCTGTTTTCATTAATTTGATTGCTTCTCCATTACCTTTTGCCTTATTTCCTTTATTGATGTGCTGTGTGCACACATTGGATTTGTTTCCTCAATCTTGTTCCAATTAATCCACTGTTAGTTCGGCTCTAGTCTTGTTTTCAAAGAACGGTGCCTTAATGGCTCCATCATAATAATAATAAAGGAAGCAATTGCATCCTTATTACCTACAAAATGACAATGCATGGCTAGTTTCCTGGTTTACTCTATTCCGTTCTTAATTCTGCCTATACTACAAAAAGTCATATGAAAGAATTAGAAAAACTTTTAACCGTTTATATCAGTAAACCATGATTCGATACAACATCTAAACCCTGAAAATTAACAGGTCTAAAATGGGTACTATTGCAGTTAAAATGTTAAAACCTTTTCGCGTGTGTTAGGGTGATTCTGAATCCGCACAGTGAATTTTACACAAACATCAAGATTGCAGTTAGAAGCCTTTCATATATTTCTGGTCTCGTTTCAACCGTCTCTCCAAGGATCAACGTTGGTCTTACTGTGTCATACGATTAGAAAGAGTCCAAAAACGCGTGAAACGGCTGTGACTGCAATCTCTAAATTTGGGTAAAATTCACTGTGATGTACATTTGCGAGAAAAGCGATTTTCGCATTCAGAATCACCTTAACTTGTGCGAAAGATTTTTAACAACAATTGAACACTACCTAAAATAAAAAAAAAATAAAACAATAGGTGCATTCAAAAACTAAAACTCTGAGAGATTTCTTTCAGATTTGGTTTAGCTCAGATTTAGAAATCCTTTTTGAATGCAAGAATTTTACCTCTGTTTTTGAGCAGTTTTATAAATTTAATGAAAATGACAAGCTCACAAAAACAAAAAAATGAAAACTCAAAAAAAAATTTTAAAAACAAACAGGTTTATTTGTTAGAAATTTAATTTGAAACTTGTAGGCTAATACAAAACAACAAAAATACATAAAAATCAGTCGTTTGTGAAGTACGGCATTGGTCATGGTCACCGGCAAGTCCTGGAAATCAATGCCGTGGCTGATGCTAAACCATGGCTGGGACCGGCAGCTGATGCCGCGGCCGATTCGTGAATTTCCATCATTCACAGGACGAACAATTGAGTATTAAATTTGTTTTACCTCTAAACTGATGTGAAAATAACTTATAACATCATAAAATGACCCAAAAATCGCCTCGAAATCACGTTACAAACGAACGAAGCGGCAGAAAAAAATGTTGTGGCCTCCATTTATAAATGCGCACACCGATGCGCACTAACAAAATCCCAGATTTTGATGTTAAAACCGAGAAATTTCTCAGTTTTATTGGAGTGTAATCCTTTTTGAATGCAAGAATTTTACCTCTGTTTTTGAGCAGTTTTATAAATTTAATGAAAATG
>JAQFZO010002381.1:0-12302 GCA_034695885.1 Geophilus flavus
GGTTTGTTATTACGAATTCTTTCGTTATAACGAATTATTCTCGCTATTACGAACAAATTTGCTATAACGGGGTTTTCAGTTTTACGAACCCTCCTTGTTATAACGAACACATTTTCATTCCCCTTCGAGAAGTTCGTTATAACGAGGTTCGACCTGTATTTGAGAAATTACGCACCCTGTTGGGCAAATTGTAAACATTAAGCCTAATTCCGGCGTTGGAATTTTCCGTCAGCAAAACTCTTTCGTCCATAAAATCTGAAGATCGCATGAATCCAGAATATACATGTGATAATACCAAATGATCATTACTGTCAGCATTTCTTTTACGCTTGTGCACCTGAGGAGTCATTACAACAACCTGGAAAAAAGAAAAAAATCGATTTCAAATCGATTTATCAGCAAAAATATCAATAAATCGATTAAAAGTCGATATAAATTCTCATAAATCGATTAAAAGTCGATATAAATTCTCATAAATCGATTAAAAGTCGATATTAATGTTCATAAATCGATATTAAAATATCGATATTCTTACATTATTTTCAAAATCCTCATGAAAACTCTTCAGTGCAAGATCAGTGGGGCAAAAAACAGTCAAATTTTCTCTCTGAAATTTTTCGACCAAACCGGAAAAGGAAATCAATTCCACAAAAATATTTCCACCAGCATTTTTTATCGTCTCCAAAAGTGGATTCAATTCCACCCTGACACACATTCCCCTTATATTTTCTCTTATGTAACCATGACAACAGTGCAAAGACACCGTCAACGATTTCTCCACACCGTGCGAGTGTATTCTGTAATAAAAAAAACGATAAAAATCGATAAAATATCGATTTTATTGTCCAAATATTTACTTTGTTGTGCATTTGAATGCGGAATCAGTCTCGATACAACTTTTTGACTGGAAATTAAAAGGAAATGGAGATTTTCCTTCTTCCGTTTTTTCGCGATCGACGCAGATGTTTTCCCTAAATGGAATCGGTTTCGAGTATCGATTTTTTTTGGGGGGGTTGAATATACTTACCCTTCCCACCAATATGATTGTCGTTGGAAAAAAGGGTTGAAATTTGTAAAATGGCCTTGATGTTGATTGAAGTCTGGAAATCGATTAAATTTATTGGTAAATGGTCCGATATCGAGTATCGATTAGGTTTTGAATGCAGAAAATCGATTTTTGGTTGAAAATCAAATTTATTGATTTTTTTCGACTTTTGTTTGAATAATATCGAATTTATCGATTTTTCTTTGATTCAAAGGAAAAAATCGATTATCGATTCAATTTTGAATCCAGAAAATCGATGTCTGTGAGTATCGTTTTTTTTAAAATGATGAATATCAATTAAAAATCGATTAATATCGAATTTTAAAATTTTTAATTCTAAAAAAAAATCGATTAAAATTTACACTATGAACATAAAATGTCGATTTGGGATGAAAATATCGATTAAAATTTACACTATGAACATAAAATGTCGATTTGGGATGAAAATATCGATTAAAATCAAAAAATGAATTTAAAATATCGATATTTCATAAAAATGTCGAATAAAATCACTGTTTATAACCGATACGATATTTTTCTCCTTATAAAATCAATTTTTTTACTAGAAAACATCGATTAAAATCGATTTTTAGGACTTTTACAATTTTCTTGTCAAAAAAAAATATCGATTTATTTAATATCGATATCAATTTTTTTTTTTTAAATCGATTTTCCTCAAAAAAATTACTCGGCATAGGCCCCGGCATCGGCATTTGCGGCATATCGACTTCCATAAATGGATGTTCCATGATATGTTTATCGATAATCTCCGTCATTTCATCACCACCATAACCACCATGTCTAAACCAGACAGAAAAACAACATAAAACACAAAAAAAAAATCCAAAACCTCAATTTTACCCATCATTCCTCTCCCCGCCATTATTTCCACCCTCTTGCGGCACATTTTGAAAATTCATAGACACATGATGAAACCTAAAAATCAACAATTTCAACACTTTACATAAAAAATGAATAAAATCATAATTTTACCTGTTTTTCATATTATCCCAATATCCATTTCTCTGTGCACAGCCATTAATCAAAAAATAAAACAGCAGAAAGCATTTAAACCAAACCATTTTGACCATTTTGTAAAATGAGTAATTTCAAACTACGCTTAGAGATTATATAGATTAAAAAAACAGACAAAATTTAACACAAATTTAAATTCATTTTCCACTGAAAAAATCAAAAAACACAAAAATATCAGTAAAAAAATAAATTTTTAAATTTTATTGACCAAAAAATACTTTAAAAAATTGGAAAATTGTTTTTTTTTGGTGTTTTTGGGTGTCCAAAATGTGTAAAATTAAGTTTGAGTGAATAAAAAGATGTAGAAGTTGATCAGGATGTGTCTAATCAGAGTAATTCAAGTCATTCTAGGTGTCATAGGTCAATGGATCAACATTAAATATTTTTGCTTTCAATAAGAAAAATGTCTGTAAGATTTTATGAGGAAATAACATTGATCCATATTAGGCAGATGACCGGTTTATGTGTGGGAGTTTAATTGAATGTCACATCCACCCATGTTTTAACGCCTAACGGTTGCAAGGGGGCAACAGCTGAAAAACTGGTCCTGGCAGCCATTTTTTTTATTTTTTCAAAATTTGCATAATAAAAATTCGATTTTTTTCTTATATAACAAAATAGATGAGTGAAATTTAATGTAATATTGTGGTTTAATAAAGAAAATTGTTGTTATCTTTATAAACCGAATTAATTTTCAAGGTTTTATGTTGTTTACATCGCGGACCAAGGCCATCGTAATCAAAAAAAGTTCGAAATTATCGGTGTCGGTGATCTACGATGATTAATCATGATTTTTTACGATAAATCGATGATTCATATCATTTCCTGTGGTTTTATTAATATTAAACGAAAAAGAATTTGAATTTATAAACAAACACACGAAATCCCACGTTGGTTTGTTTTTATTCAGAAATTACGTCATCATTATTCAATACACTATTGAAAATTGATATTTTATTACGTCACTACATTGCTTTGAGCGTGACCTAGCTCTATGTGAAATTTACACGGGATTGGATTCCACCAATAAAATTCAAACTTGGCGACACGTGACCGGTCTTTTCTGAAGACGGAACAAAAAGGCGAGCTGCTCGGAGTTGGAATTCACTTTGATTCGACTTGTCGTGTTCGTTGATCGAGGAAATTCTTCGTGAGTCGGTGAGTAGAGTTTAAAACAACTTGTTGAGTTTTACGCACAAAGAAATTCGAAGGTTTTGTGAGGGTTTTGTGACATTTATCACTCGTTTTTAATGCATTTAGGACTAGAAAAGGGTTAAGAATGAACGTAAACAAAGTTTTTATGAAGTGTTTTCTTTATTTTCACACAGGCTAAGAGTTTTGGAACGTTATTCTTTTGGAAGTTAGTGACGTCATGATGCATAACGCGTGTGGAGACCAAATGAAAGGTAAAATTTGAATATTTTGATTTTATTTGAATTTTGGCGGGGAATTTGAATAAATGTTGTTCATTTTGTTATATTTTAGGGTTTTTGTTGGGGAATGTGAGGGAATGTTGTGAATTTCTTGTTTTGGGTGATTTTTGGGTAATTTGAATGCAGGAGGGAATTATGGGAATTTTTATGTGGGTGGAATTTTAAAAAGTGATAAAATATGTTGTTTAAATTCAAATTTTCCGCCGGTTTTCAATTTTGACACTGGTCATCTTTAAAAATCCAAAATATTTAAAAATTTATGATTTATTTGGATTCAATGAGGGAAAATAGTTGAATATGGGTGTTTGGTGTTTGGGAGTGTTGCATCATGGGTAATTTGGTTGCAGGAGGTAATTATGGGAGATTTAGTGATGAAATTTTGTCATAAATACAAAACTTTTGTGAATTTTTGATGAAAAATACAAATTTTTAAGATTTTTATCCATTTTTTATGCATAAAAACCCAAAAAACCCCAAATAACCCTTAAAAACACCCACAAATTAACCAAACAGTCAAACCCACCATTTGAAAATTTAAATTTCCCACCTTATTCAATTTTGTCACATGGCCATCTTTAAAAATCCCAAAAATTTAAAAATTTATAATTTCAATGAGGGAAGATGGTTGAATATGGGTGACTTGTGTTTGTGTGTGTTGCATCATGGGTATTTTGTTGCAGGAGGCAATTATGGGAGATTTAGTGATCAAAATTTGTCATAAATACAAAAAAATCCTTAAAAATCCAAAAAAAATTCCGAATTTTTGATAAAAAATACAAATTTTCAACATTTTCACCCATTTTTCATGCATAAAACCCAAAAAAAAAACAAAAACAACCCTTAAAACCCCGCACAAATTAACCAAACAGTCAAACCCACCATTTGAAAATTCAAATCTCCCGCCAAAAACCACCCACAATCCTCTTAAACCCCCAAAACCGATCCCAACCCATAAAAAACGCCCAAAACCCTTTCTTACCTCCAAAAATCCCCTAAAAACCCTTAAAAAACCCCCAAAACCCCCAAAACCCTTTCTAAAAATCTCCCACAACCCCTCACACCATTACATCATCCTTCCTTCATTGATCAGATGACATCACCTCATCCAAAAATCAATAAAAACTGACCCAAAAAATTTTCCAATAATACAAAACCCTCAAAAAATCCATAAAAACCCATAAAAATAAATTCCCCACCTCTCAACACCCATAAAAAAAATTTCAAAAATCATTTTAGACCAATTTTAGGCCTCAATCTGATAGAAAATGATGTAAAAATTGATGTGTCGCCTCTGTGTCTGGGTTTGGCGCCCCCTCAGCCCTCATTGCTCATTCAGTCTGAGACTGGGAAGTTCCCTGGAAGCAGCACTAACACTCAGCTTCATTTTGTACTCTAAAAAATCACCTAAAATCACCAAAAATGATCATTGAATGGGTCAAGGATTCAGTTTTGCAGTGTTTGTGTAGATCCTGCAAATCACATGAAATTTTAGGTAAGATTTTTAGATTTTTAGATTTTTTTGGGTGTTTCCTATGGGTTTTAGGGGTATTTTCGGGGTTTTAAAGGGGTATTTTAGGCGTATTTTGTTTTTTTTGAAGGAAATAGACCCCTGAATTGCTTCTCTGCACTGCATTTTGGTTTCCATGGTGATTAAAGGGATGGGCTGTGGGATTTTTGATGATAAATTTGGGGTTGGGTGGGGTTTTGAGGGGTTTCTTGACGCCATTTTGGGGGTTGCGGGTATAAGGAGTTAAAATTGGTTAAAATTGGTTTTCTGGGTGTATTTTGATGATTATGTCATTATGACGTATGAAAAAAAGGGTTATTGCATGTGAGTGAGTCATCCTGTGTCTAAAAATAGGTCATGGATCGATCCAGGGTGGATCGAGGGTTGTTTTTAGATACATACGTCATTTTGACGTGTTACGTCAAAAATGACGTTTTTTTTTCTTATGAATTTTCCAGAGAAATCTATTCTACATGAAGTACACTGCACTCAGCCAACAAAGAACGTGTCGCTTATAGGTAATGTGATGGAAAAATGAATTACGTCACGTCATTTTGTTGATTTTTGTTGATTTTTACAGCGACCGAAATCCGTGCCGCCGAGAAATCCAAAGGTGGTATGGCCTATGAAGTGATTTTGGCTCAACCGGCCGCCGAAACTCCGCCGAAGCGACCGGATTCGCCGCCGAAAACGAGTCTGTCTGTTGAGGACATCGAAAATAAGTTGAAGGCTGCCAGAGAACGAAGACAGGTAGACGTCTCGATGACGTCATGGAGAGAGTTTGGAGGAAATGTCGGGTTTAGGGGTTTGGAAGTTGGGGAAGTGCCAGGAAAATTGGGTTAAATTATTGGATTTTTCCGTGAATCAACGTCATTTATCTTTTTTTATGCAGTAAATCTTGATAAATATGTGTAAATCACATTGAATCATGATTAAGTCTATGTGAATCACACTGAATCACATTGAATCATGATTAAGTCTATGTGAATCACACTGAATCACATTGATTCATGGTAAAATCCGTGTAAATCACGATAGATCATGTTAAATCAAAGCGAATCACAATGCATCATAAAATGCGAGTAAATCACGAAAATCATGTTAAATCTGATATAAATCTCACTAAATCATGACAAAGTTCGAATAAATCACGAAAATCATATTAAATTTTGTGTAAATTACACTAAATCATGATAAAATCACTGTGAATCACTAAATTATGTTAAATCTTAAGTAGACTTTGTAAATAAAATCCAGAAACAAATTGTAAGTAAATCCAGAAACAAATTCAGTGATTTACATTGATTTACTGATTTACTCTGCTACCCAGTAAATCAAAAATCAACTCCAATCCATGTAAATCACATTAAATGATGATAAAATCTGGGTAAATCACATGAAATCAATATAAAATTTGTTTAAATCACGAAAATTCTTCTAAAATTTTGGTAAATCTAGAAAATTAAAAAAAATTAAAGAAAATTTGAATTAATGAGATTCACTGATTTACCTAAATCATGATAAACCCATAAATCAATTTAAATCATTCAAAATCACAATTCAAAAATTTTAAAGTAAAAAAAAACTTTGAATTGCAAATAATTTTAATTTTTCTATTGATTTACAGAATCCCTACAAATGATTCACTGATTTACACATGATTTACACCAAAACCCACTAAACCAAAAAATCAACCAAAATCCCAAACATAAAAAAATCAATAGAAAATCTGATATCAGATTCAAAAATCACCAAAAAAATCTTTAAAAATTCTGAATCAACAAATAATTTTCTTTGATTTTATTAGATTCACTGATTTACCCAAATCATGAGAGGCCATAAATCAGTTTAAATCATGCAAAATCATTCTAAATCCATTAAATCATAAATCAAAGAATCCAAAATCATCGATTTACAAAATCCTTCAAATGATTCACAGATTTACACATGATTTACACCAAAACCCACTAAAAAAAAATCATGCAAAATCCCAAACTTAAAAAAATCACTAGAAAATCTGATTCAGATTCAAAAATCACCAAAACCGACATTTTCGACAAATCCCAATCTGAATTCTCGTCAAAACGAGACCAAACACGTCCACACGTCCTATTGACGTGTAATTTGACGTGTTTTGCTTTTCCAATGAGTAAAATATTTTTTTCTTTTTTCAGTCGATGGAGCAGCAAAAGTTGAACCAATTGGCGGAAAAGATGAATCGAATCGACGAAGTTTCGCAGAAAAAGGCCGAATTCAACAACAATTTCATCAACCAGACCAAAGAACAACTGGAGCAAAAGATGGTGTCCATCAAGGAAAACCGCGAGAGCTACTTGAGCGAACTGAGGGCTAAACTCAAAGACCATGTAAGACATTAATTAACAAAACAAACAAACATGGCGCACTGAATGTTGTTGTTTTTTTGTTTAAACATTGAGAAATGTGTTTTTGTTTCGGTTGTGGTCGGTCCTGTTCGTGTTTTGAGGCCTTGGTGGGAGGTGATGTTGTTGACTGATTTGAAAATCTGGTGAAATCTGGAGGAATTGATGGATTTTGGCTGAGAATTAATGAAAATGTTTAAAAATTAGTCAGTTTTAAGCTTTAAATCTTGTTAAATCAAGTGAAATCTTGCTGAAATAGATTAGAAATTTGATAAATCTTTGAAAATTAGTTGAAATCTTGATGAAATTGATGGTTTTTGTTGAGAATCTGGGAAATCTTAGGAGAAAATCGAGTTGAAATTGATTGAAGTTTTGTTAAATCTTTGGAAATCATCTAAGATTTAGCAAAATCGGATAAATGCCAGTAAATCTATTAAAAGCTGGATGGAATTGATGGATTTTGTTGAGAATCTCTTAAAATCCCAGTAAATATTGGAAATCAACAGAAATTTTCCTAAAATTTCTGAAATCTTTAAAAATCTTTAAATCGAAAAGAATTAAAAGATTGAAAAACAAATCACTCAAGATTCATCAAATCTCTATAAATCCCGGAAAATCTTCGAAGATCACCAAAATCCCCCCAAAAAATCCCAAAATCTCAAAATCCCCCAAAAAATTCCTAAATCTCAAAATCCCACCTCGAAAATCCCCCCAAAAAATCAATTTCCTCATGTCAACAAACTCCATTGACCTTCAACGTAAGTCTAAGAACCACGGAGCCACCCAACCCCTAACACGCAACATGGCCGCCACGCCATCTAAAGTCTGACCGACTCCACGGGCTAAAAACCGGCGGTTTGTCAATTTTTATGTTTATATCATTGATCGTGAGTGCATGCATGTTATGTTTTCATGTGTGCGATAGAATAGACACATTGAGGAAGTTCAGAGGTCGCTTAAAGCCCATAAAGAGGAACTTAAGGAAAATATCGATAAGAAATTGAACAACGCGAGCGAAAATCGTGACGAAAACTTGCAGAAAATGATTAATAAGTTGAAGGAGCATGTAAGGAATTTTGTTTTTGTTTTTATTTTGTGTTAATTCTTAAGTTTTTGTTTGGTTTTTTGGTTGTTTTTATTTATTTATTTATTTTTTGTTGCATGGGTTAATGCATGGTTGCAGGAAGAGAACATTCTGAAAGTGAGGAAGCTTTATGAAGAGAGAATTCAATATTTGGAAGAAAAAGTGACGAAAAAATTAGAGACGGCTCAGGAAAAACGAGATGCTCAAATCCAGAAAATGATTGAAAACATCAAAGAACATGTAAGATGGTGGTGGAAGATGGTCGAGGTTGGAGACAAGATTGGAAGGGAAATTTAAATAATTTTTTTGATGGATTTTTCTGAATTTTTTTTTTTTTTTTGAATTTTTTGGTGATGAATTTTTTTTAAGCGTGCAATTTTTGTATTTCTGGATTTATGTGAATATTTTATTATTTTCACGGATTTTTATGGATTTTCATAGATTTGTTTGGAATTTTCATGAATGTCTATGGAATTCTATGAATTTTTTTGAAGTTTTTAAGGTTTTTTTTTATGGATTTTTTAATTTAAATAATTTTAGCGTGCAGTTTTGTATTTTTGAATTTATGTGAATTTCCTTTGATTTTCATGAATTTCTTTGATTTTTCACAGATTTCTGTGGGATTTGTATGAATTTCTATAGATTTTCTAGAATTTCTTTGGAATTTTCATAAATTTCTGTAAAATTCCACAGATTTTTGGATTTTGGATTTCTAGATTTCTTTGAATTTTCAAGAATTTATATAGATTTTCATAGATTTCGTCGAATATTCAAGAATTTTGAAAACATTTTAATGAATTTTCTGAATTATTCAACGATTTTTATGAATTTTTATGGAATTTCATGAATATTTCAAAGATTTCCATTGATTTTCATGAATTTTTCAAACATTTCCATTGAATTTCATACACATCACAGGCTCCCAGCCACTAGTGTCCCAGCAGCCTCTGGTGACAAAAAATCAAAATTAAAGGAACATATTCTAAGAAAAATTCTTTTATTTTCATTTTTATGGATTTCTATGAATGTTGATGAAATTTTTATGGATTATTCACAGATTTCTGTAGGATTTTTGTGAATTTCTGTAAATTTACAGCACGTATTACATTTTGTGTAGAAATCTTTGGATTTTTCACAGATTTTTACAAATTTTTTGATTTTTATGAATTACTTTAAATTTCGGTAAATTTATATGGATGTCATAGATTTCTTTAAATTTTCACAGATTTCCATGAATTTCTATAGATTTCCATGGATTTTTTATACATATAAATGAATTTTCATGAATTATTCAAAGATTTTCATTGATTTTCATGAATTTTTTTGAATTTTAAAAATATTCTCATCAACTTTCAATGCACTCATGAATTTTCCTTCTTTCTCTTGAATCTTTCAAAGATTTACATTGATTTTCATGGATTTTCTTGAATTTTTCAAATATTTTCATTAATTTTCATAAAATCTCAACAAAATACCCTCAAGAAACCTTTTCTACAAAATCTTTCATCCAAAACAACATCCAAACCCAACCACTGCCCACTGGCGCCAAATTCAAAAAAACCAACAAATTCTAAAAAAAAAATTTTAATTTTTTCCAGGAACGTCACGCGGAACTCGTTCGCCAAAACAAGGCTCAAATGACTTCTTCCGGTTAACGAAGAAGAAGAAGAACTCGATCACGTCGTCGAACGTTGGTTCCATTTTCAATTTATTCGCGGCCCTTTTCTTGAAAAACCGACGCTGGACGTCGCCGCGTCCTCGTCAGCCATGTTTGACGTACTATTATATAACGCTTAAAACAAAAAAAAATTTTTTTTCATTTTTTTTTACAATTATTTAACCAAAAATAAAAATATTTAAAAAAAAATTTAAAAAACCCAAAAATAAAAAAAAATGAAAAATTTTCAATCGTTAATGTATTAATGTGTTAATTCTTAGAATTTCACTGCCCCTCCCAAATTTTTGTTCTAAAATTAAAAAAAATTCTACAAAAACTTCTAAAAATTCTAAAAATCCAAATTTTGTTGTCCCGTTGTTCGTGTGAGATGAAAAATGGCTTTTGTGATGCTTTTTTGGCCTATGCACAGCTTAATGCCTTGATATAAATAAATAAATAAATAAAATAAATTTGAAAAGTGAAATAATAATAATAAAAGAAATGTTTTTTGCTGAATTTTTTTTGCTATGTATTTAATTCTTAATATTTAAGAAAATGATGATGAGAAAGGGAGATGTTTTTCGAGTTATAATTTGTATGGAATTTGAAATTTGAGTGGCATTATATTTTTGTACAATTTTTTTCCCAGTTCTGTTGAGACAAAATTTTTTGTACTCGAAAAGATGAAAAAAAATAAGAATTTTTGAATAACGCGCCTTTACGAGAGAGAAAAAAAAATTGCCTTTGTAGCTTTTAAAGAAAAAATAAATGTTCAAAAATTAAGTGGAATTTTTGTTGTTGTTTTTGTGTTTTTTGTATATATTTATTAAGTGTGAGGAAACTCCTTATCACATTATGGAATGGTTATTTGTATGCACGCCCCCTATATAAGGGAATCCTAACCAAGGTTGAGCGACTCTGTAAGGTTTGCCTGTCAGGACAATTTCGAAAACTTCTGGTAAATTGTTTTATTCCGCAATATTTTGTTTTTGTACGAAGATGTAAAAAAAATTTTTTTTTTAAATTATTTTTGTCGACTTTAGCTGTGCAAAATGCAGAAATCTTCAAATTGCCACGTTGTTACTGGGCGCCGCGATGTTGAATTCCGCTCGCTCGCATTCGTACCTCGCTCGAAAATCGCTGTTTATTCGCAAGAAAACCACTCAAAGATTCCATAAAACCAATCTTCTTTTACTTAACCACAAAACCAACAAACATAATATCTTAAACCGGCTTTCTATTTCTGAGGAGATGTATGGGTCGTGATCTCACAACTGATCATAATCTCAAACACACAGATAGACATGAGCAAGTGATAAATCTCAACCAATCAATCAACACTTACGTAATCAATCAGAAAGGTGACATAATCTAAAACCAGGATCAACTAAACAATAAACCAAAAACACTCTCACCAGAAAACGTGAAAAATGGTGTTAAACCACCAAAAATTTAAAAAATCAGTGTTTTGGCGGAATATTCTGATATTCCAAACAGGAAAATTCGAGTTCCTTTTGTAAGTCTGTAGCCTGAAGCGTTGTTGTTAATTTTATCCACTGTCACTAGAGTCAGAGTCCATTGACTCTGCTAGAGTGCACACAGAGTTTTACAAAGATCACAAAGCTAGTTGCTCCAGCTGTTCAAATGGAATGTTTGAATCGAGAGATTGTTTTAAAGATGAATTGGTTTGTTAATAACGAGAAAACTACACATCCTCCACTAGCAGCAGCTTCTTGTCATTAGGAGAAACCAATGTGGTTCCTCATAGGGCTTTCAAGAGGCAAAAAATTTCAAGGGCCAGTAAATAGTTTATTTAAATTTATTTCATCCGAGATTTCACAGTAAGATACGGTACCGTACGTAGTAGTTTATTCATATATAAACAAAGTCAAAACAGAAATAAATTTTTTTTTAATAAGATAAAAAAATTTTCTTCTTCACATAATCCTTGGGTTGCAAATGCTCCCACGCATTGTACTGTACTAGGAGGGTTAAGCAATTAATAAATCAGTGATAATAAATCACTGCAGGGTACAGTGAAATAAGACACTTCATATGTCTTTTCATAAGACACTTTTGACTTTTAGACACACAAAGTGTCTTATAAAAAGGCATTCGAACTTTTTAGGCACTGCCTAGTGCCTTAAATAAGGGTACAAT
>JAQFZO010002382.1:0-12302 GCA_034695885.1 Geophilus flavus
TTCACTTTGTTTGGCCTCAAAAAAAGAGACTCCCCCTTTCCTCAACCCTTAAAAAGAGAAAAAAAAGATGGAGGAAAACGGAAACGTCAAATAAAAAAATAATTTAAAAAAAAGGAAAAAGATGGTGAAATGTCAGATATGAGGAAAAAACATAGCAAAAATCCTTTTGGTCGTCTGAATCGACATGGTACGGACAAAGAAGTCTCTTGGTTGGCATGCGGGGGTTTTTATTCAATGATGGAAGCCCCTCGACCCTCCCGTTCCCCACTCCCCCTATGCTTTTTTTATATTTTTTTATATACGCTCTTCCCTTCAGTACGGGGTCGAAGATGTAAACCTGTGAGTCTCGAAGGGATCTAAAACCTTTGATTTATATATTACTAACAACCCCGATTGCGGGTATATACCGTACTACTACTACATTGATGCTGAGACCGAAATTCCTCATCGAAGATCTAACGATGAGAAGACCGCGTACAGTAAAACCCATTCGCCAGTCGCAGAACAGCAACAAAACACTGTTAATGTGAGAAAAATCGAGAGTAAGGTCAGTTTTATCTCGCAATGGTGCTTTAATGTTAGATTCATTTGGACTCGGTCGACATTAACGAAGCCAACTGTCAAACGTGTCCGAATTCGTTAATGGACCGCGTGGCGCTTGTCAGTCAAGTTTGCAACTCTTTAGTCCCATGGACCTAGCCCATGTATTGATGTCGGCGCGTGCTAATAAGTCTCATCAACATAAGTGGGAGACTCATGAGGTGCACACGCCACCATCGCCTTGTTTCACCGACTTGCTATTTACTCTACGGCGGCGCATAAATTATGTTGAATACTTGCCCAGGATTAACATAGGGACACACCCGTAATGGCGGTCGACTGCTGCCACGAGCCGGTGGCACACGCACGCACGAGCCACGCTCAGCATCACGGGAAGGCTGTTCCGTTGCCTCCTGCCCGTATAACGGGAATGAAAATGAGAGTTGAGGGTGGCAGTTGAAAAGAAGGGCTGGAGAAAAACGCTCCCTCACCGGGGCAGGAGGTGGGAGGTGGAAGGGACAAGAGAGAGAGAAAGAGAGAGAGAGAGAGAGAGAGGAAAAAAAGGAAGAAAAAAATAGAAAGAACAAGAGGGAGGGAGGGTGACCAGACTAGCAAACAGCACGAGACGCGTTCATTTTCGGACGGCGTTTCATTTTCCGAGTTGATCCCGTGTAAGGTGGGGGCTCGAGTAGGTGGAAAGAAATAAGGACGCGTCCGTGTCTTAATGAGATAGTGTCAGCGGGTGCCCACCATTTGTGGCATCGCGTCACTCATTGGTTCCAAATTTGGTGAAAGCGAGACTTGAAAAAGATGGGCAGACTTAACGTTGCGAAGTTTTAACAGACAACCCCGTAACACTCGCATTTCCAATTACATGGCCAACACTCCCTCCCCCTTTCGCTCCCCGACGACCCCTTAACACCTTTGACGGCAGATGGGCCAAGAAATCAACCGCCACCCTACCCTTCCCTTCCCATCCGACCCAATCCCTTTTATACATTGAAACTAAAAATGGAAACGATAACACCGACCTCCCTACCACCCCTTCTTCATACCCCAACTTTCCATTCGCATTAAAATGAATGTATAAAAAATGTATTATAGGAGGACATAGGAGCAGATGATGGCTTAAGTAGACAAGAAAACGAAGCGTCGACAAACTGCTCATAATCGCCCATCAATCAACGCTATATGTGCAATCGCGTGTTGTGCGCGCCGAGACGTTTTTTTCTGTCCTTGTTATTGCATTTCGCAACAAGATGTCGGTGTAAAAAGCCAAAATGGACACATGGTTCTATGTACCTTACAGTTGGAACACGTCCCTTTAACCACGCTTTGGGGGAGGGATGCGTTTGTGTCTGCAATGAGTGACGTCACGGCTCTTTTTCGATGGTATCTGGGCAACTGAAAGAAGCCCTCTTTCTCGCCGCCCGTGTCTCAGCCACAGAAAAAGAAGAGGAAGAAAAAAAAAAGAGAGCTTCGATAGAAGAGCTGCGTCGTCGCGCACGCCCAATTCATACGGCAGCAGCGAAGGAAGTGATGGGGCCACGACGGCGTCCTATCGCATGGGACACTAACTTTTACGCATTTATGATCTGACAGTGATTCAGACTGACAAGCAAAAATTAGCACGTGCAGATGATGTTGTAGCTTGCGACCTTGACGTCTTTTTTTTTTTGGTTTTAGATTGTGTTACTAGAAGAGGGGGAAAAGGGGTTTGTATGGGGTAGGGGAAAGAACAAGAAGACAGAAGAATAGATCGACACCAGCGAAGGTAAGAGTTAAAGGGAAGAAGGAAAAGGTGGTGCGGTGATGGTCACGAAATGTGGCGATGAAAGCAAAACTGTGTCCTGTCATTGCATCGTCAAGAAGGAGGAGAAATGACGAGTGAGACGTTGTTTATCAGCAAGATGAGCGAGGTGGATCAGTTTAAGTGTACACCTGAGCCAATCCTCGCCATGTTTTATGCAAAGCCTAGTTGCTTGCAGATGCGAGTTTTTTCTTGATTGTAAAATGGGGTTAAGAGAAACGAGAAATTTCTCTCTCTTTTTATCCTCGACGCGAAAAAGGGCCTCGCAAATAATTCATGAATTTTATTTTTCCCCCTTATAGTGACAAGAATAACTGGAGAATTTTTTTTTTCAGGACGCGTATACTCAAAACATGAAAAACACCGATTTTTAGATTTGTACGAATAGGTCACTAGTACAAATATAAGACAGCACGTGACTAGTGGTCGCCACTGACCATACGCGTCAAACCACGTGATGTGTCTTTACAACTCATCTTTGCACGTGCTTCTCACTAAAACAAACTTGTCACTGAGTCCACGTGTGACGAGTTTCGTTGTGTCGAGTATCTTCCGCCGCACACTGTCACAGTGCACAGGGGGCGGGCAGGAGGGGCTGATCTGGGATGGAGGAGGGAGACTGGCCAACCGGCCCCTCGCTTCGTTCGTCAGTTGTTTCGTGCGCTTGTTACTCGGAGTCCGCCATTATTTGATGCGTGGCCAACCATTGGAAATCCATTCAATATCCGAGCAACACAAACCGAGCTACTGCCAGTCCTGCCTATCTTTCTTACGAATCTCGAGAGAAACTCAGGTAAGACTCCTCTCCGCCTGCGACAAGTAAAAGGGTCCATTTTGAACCCACGACTCGTCCAATCTCAAATTTCGACTTTTTTTTCCTTTTCCTTTTCTCATTTCATCTAAAAATTCCTCAATTTAAGGGTTTTTCTCATACCTCGTTTTCGAGATTTCCCCTTTTTCCACATAGGACCAATTATTTAACTTGTTAAATTGGTGGCATCTAGTAATCACACAAGTTGTCGTGTGACGATTCTTCCCATTCACATATTTCTTTTATGCAAGTAATGCGCATGCTCTGTGCATCTCATGCGATGACACATACAAAACGAAAAAAAAAAAAAGAAGTCTCGATATAAAGCTGCCACTTTCGCTAAAGCAAATCTCAAGTTTGGTTGAAAAGCCTACCCAGGGGCCGTTTTCCTGGCATCTTTAAGAACACGTTGTATTCCCGGGCCCCTCCCCTTGCCGGTGTTCTCGCGGTTTATTCTCTTGTCGATAGTATATTGGCAGCGGTGTTAATTGAAAGTGGTAGGTGCGGTGACACTAATTAGTTTCTTGTATTGGACATAGGGCTAAGGGGGCGGACGAGTTGGGCTGCTTCGCGTGGCACTTTTGTTCTAGCGCTGAATAGCGCATGGGGGAAGAGAAGGGCGCCGACTCAGTGGGGATTCAAAGGGTTACCAGGCGTGCGCAATTGGGGCATTATGGTTCCCCCATCGATTCCACTTAACCCTTTAACGACCTACAAACGATATTGACCCGCATCAAGACGCCTGCTCTATTCACGGCTTACACCAAAGGGTTATCACTCGGTGTGCACGCCTTTTGTGGTGGAGAAAAGAAAAAAATAAAAGCAGGGGGATTGTTATTAAGATGAAACAAAAGCGAGGCTAAACAAAATGGTTATGCACTTGATGGGTGCGGAAGGGTTGTTTGGATTTTAAATTCTATTACACCGAAGGGCATTCGGTTCGGAGGCGAACGAAAAGTTGTTGCTTGGGTGGCGGGATAAACCGGATAGATGGCACCAAATGAGGTTTAGCGGAGGGGGTCCGGGAGGGGTGGCCGTGGTCATATGGGCGCCCGCACTGACCAAGAGGAGGAGTGACCAGTGGCCAGACACAATGGCGAGTGGTTTGGCCGAGAAGGCGGGGACGTTGTTTATTTACCCACACTTGAATAGAGTCGGAGCTAGAACGACAACCGAAAATGGACGCCAATGATGGCACCTGGACACACTTCTCTCATGTAGGGAGAATTGTGGTTGTAGTGGACAAAAGAAAAAGTCACTTTCATTTTCCTATTAGTTAAGTGAATGATCAACGCATGGGCGCACATGGGGCTTGGCACGACTAAAGGGCGCAAACACTGCACGTGCTGCACTAATTACACACGATCAACTCAATTTTAGCTAGTTGCTAATTAATGGAGGACACCTGCTTCTCGTTCCACCTGCGATCAAACAGATATCGAGGCACTGGTTCGAAAAATTCTATCCGAAGGCGTGGACTAGGGTTTAACACTCGTGATTTTATTTCCATCATATTTTCTTCCTACTCTTTAATTATTTTTTTTTTATTTTCGGTTTTATAAAACACATTGAAAGTGTACGTTTTCTTTGTTCCCTTGGTTTGTTTTTATTAAGAAGAGCTTTTACGCAACTTGAATGCGATTTGGGAAAGAATGGGATGAATGTAAAACACGGAAAAGAATTTTTCGACCTAAAAATTCCAAGAATTTCAATTTAGACTAAAAAGTATTTCAAGTATTCAATCTCGAACGATCGACTTTGATTATTTTTTAACTAGGGTAGTTGATTTTAAAAATCAATTCATTCGAATACTTTTTAATTTAAGAGGTTAAATAATTTATACTTAATTTCTAAAATTATAATTAAATTTAATAATGCTGGTCTGAGGCACTATAAAAATCAATCACGGAAGACGATATTTATAAAATTTTAAAATTGTTGTAAAGCTAACTGAAATGAAATTGATTTTTTTCCGGTTTCCTTTTCTTTTTAAGAGGATAGCATCTGTACGAATATATATAAATTCAGTTTTAAGTGAAAAAATATATTGCAAATAGTACAGTAAAAAAACAACATATTTTCAAACTTACACGAATGTCGCATTTAGTAATTTACAAATCTATGAATATATTATTTCAAATTTTTTATGGCAAACACAAATGTTTTTCACAAAAAACACTAATAAATGCGACATTTTAGTGACTTTGTCACTGAAAACAAATTCACATGATCGCATACGATCGCTCATTTGAATTTGTCTAGCATGATCAATTTATAGTTGTGTCATCAACTTTTTTACCGCTATTTTAAATTAACATACCCTTTGGCAGAAGAAAATAGTTGCAAGGCTCAATTAGAATAATTTTTCTTATTCAGAAGATGGGAAAAAAAATCTTTAAAAAAAATAATTTTATTTATTTCTATCGCTATGCGGTAATTAAAATAATAATAATTGATATAATTAACCAAATTAAATATCAAATAAAAAGTTACGAGATGTGTCGACGACGTCTTAATTTGCGAGAAAACAGTTTTAGGAAACCCGCTGTTGTGAAATGCCGTATAATTTTATAGAAATAAACTTGTTATTACAAAAATAAAATATACCGGTTAAAATTTTGCTTTATGTACACAATAAACGTGTATTAAAAAAAAAAAAAGGAGGGGATGACGAGGGTGTGAACTACGCCGAGTCTTTCGGGTTCAGGGTGGCCGTTTGCTTGGGAACAGACAAAAGAGCCGGGTCGTCGGGGGCGCCGTACCTCGCAACGCATTCGCTACAAAATCTGAAAAACGGGCTTCTTTTTTACAGGGGTTCTCCTATTTCTCACCAAAAACTGGAAACCAATACGTCTCGTACCCCCCTCACATTCATACAACTGCCCCCACGTGCAAAGCGCTCACTATTGTAGGCACACAGTGGCCAAGGGGTGGGGGAGGGAGGAAACTTGCTCCAAAGAAAATCCAGGAAATTCGTGGTTTTTGTGGAGACTTCTTTTCGTCTCCAGATTCAGTTTTTTTCCCCCTTATATCACTGCTTTCTTTTTTTTTCTTTTATGATACCGCCGTTTTACAAAGGGGGAGGATTCCTCGATAGGGTCCGTAAGTCTGAGAACAGGACACCTTAAAAAACGAAATTCATTTAACTAAATATTAAAAATACAAAATAAACTTGGAAAAAAACAAATGTTATACTGCTCTGAATAGTAGTTACTTTGAGTACACGCACTTAAGTAGACAGATCAAGAACAGATTGTTTTGTGTAGTTTTTCTAGTGGATGTGTAATCAAATCCGTTTTGTTCGTTGGCCGGTTTTTAGGTGTATCCATTTCCGCAGCCCACCTGTCAGTTTTTATTCGGCCTCGCCTTTACTTTCCTTTTTCGAGTCGATGGTTCTCTCGATGTTTTTTGCTGATAAGTGGACATCTGTTCTTTTTTCTTTCTGTTTTCTTCGCTGCGCAGTCACCTACGTTTGGACTGGTTTACTCACTTTATTGCAATCACTTAGGTTTTAGGTTGGTTTACCCAATTTCTTGCAGTTTGGTTGAGAACCGAATTTGTCTACATCTATCGCAGCTCGTCACTCGACTCTAGAGTAACTACTGCAGGTGAGAAGGCATATTGGGGGCGTGCGGCTCCTTTTTTTACTCTTCCCTCCCCTCACCTGACACGCGCTTTCTTCACACACCCCTTTGAAGCGGCACCCTTTCCTTTCAGTGGGCTTGAAGGAGAAACCAAGGCATTTCATGCACGACAAGATGACTTGACGGATCCCTTTTTAGCTTGGTGTAACAGCCATCAAATGCCTTTGCATGTGGATTTACATTTTCATATTTAGATTTTTGTGGCTTCTTTTTTTTCCAACTTCGATTACATTATGAATTTGCGGTAATATTTAATATGGAGTATTATGTACGGTATTTGGCTTTTGCTTTTTGGCAAATTTGTTGTTCTTTTTTAAGTAAAAAGATAAAAGCTTTACGTAATTTAAAACTTTAATGCAACAAAACAATTACAGACAAAAGTGAATTTTAAAAAATATATAAAAATATATATGTGAATATTCTATTACAGAAATTTAAAATGGCAGAAATTTTCTTTTTGCGCTTGTATTTCTAAATTTTTAATTTAGACATAAGGAATTCTGAATGATGTATAAAATACATTTAAAATAAAGTTGAGAAACTTGTGTGATAGAATTTATTTTTGTTATAACAATGTGGATATTATGAAAATACATTTTTGTGAGTGGAATGCTCAGACTCATTGGCCCTGAAATACATAACTAACCCACTTGGTAATAAACCTAATATCAACAAACAGTTAATTAATTAAAAATATGATGTGAAATGTTTTAAATGTAACTTTTAAGTTTTTAGACTGCTTTATAAGCTCTAAATTCCTATTTTCCGCGGATAAATATCTTTTTCAACACAAATCCATGCAAGGACATATAAAACAGAGCAGAATAATCTTTGTTCGCGGCGGAATTCAGTTTTGACATAAACCTTAATTAAAATGTATGTGAGTCTAGAAATATTTTAAAATGAAAGAAAAAAAAATTTTTTTTGCTTCTAAAGATGATGTGGGTTTTGCTGCCATGCTCTGCGTATTCAGCAGTCATCCAATAATCCAATTCGTTTGAGGCTTCACATATCAAATACCGTACTTGTATTTCCGTTTCCGTCTTCTTAAGTCGCCATTATTAGTTTTTCCTACCTAAAACCACATTTATTTTATGTTTGAAATTTTATTTTCATTAATTATTGGTTTATTTATTTATTTATTTTTATTTTATTTATTACCGTAACTAAAGTGTGATGTATATCAGTGAGCAACATCTGTGGACTAAAGCTCGAGTTCCAATGATATCTGCCATTCTAATCAATATTAAAAATCTATTTGATTTAGAAATATTTTAAATATAGAATATCATTTTTATAATTCTAGAAATTGCACTCAATCCAACATTCATTTTCACATCTCAGTTCATTACAAGTTTTTTAATTTTATTCCGCCTTTAGCTTGAACTCAAGACCCATTCTCTTATCATCAGAACTATACTATTTGTATTCACATTTAAGCCAGTTTACATTTAAATATTGCATTGTGTATTTTGAAACGCGGAACATTTGATGTTTTCAACTTCCAAACGCATGTTTACGGTGATAAAATCTAATTTAATGAACACAAGTGGACATAGGTAATTTAAATAATTAGATTTTAATAATATTTAAATATAAATAAATTCTGTTAAGCGAAATAAATTTGAATTTCTGAAATTCAAAGGATCATAACAAAATTAAAATATTTAAACGAGTATTAACAAATTGAAAATACAAAATACCCTATGGAATTAAATTTAAAAATAAAATTTAGACATAAAAAGTATAAAACCAGTTCGAGTAAAGCACAAATTTTCCTCCCGATTCTCCCATATTTCTTAAAACGCACTTTGTTTGCGTGAGAATGTTCCGCCTGTTTATTTTAAGCGATCGTCTTACATCAAAATTGAACTTGTTTCTAGCTATACGGTTAGAATAAATTTAAAAATAAAGGCGGCATTAAAATTTGCATTTTAGAACAACAAAAAATAAATTAAACTGAATTTCCATTTATTATTCCAATGCTAAAAACACTAATTCGTGCGAATTTTACAAGAATTTTATACGAAATAACTTGATTATCCCTTTATAACAATATTTATGGGCGTAAAGGATTGAAACTTCGCAGCACAATGCGTGGGCGCGAAGTGATTTTTTTTTTTTTTTATCTATTCTTTCTTTTTTGAAGGGTATTTTGCAGCCGTGCAAAGTCTACTTAGGCAGTGCATGCATAATGCAAGAAGGGGACGAATGACCAGTGGGCGGCCATTTCCAAGCCAATTGAGCCAACGCTGTGTCGGACACAGAAGCGGGTGGATGGGGTGTTGTTGAAGGTACTGGTCAGCGAAAGACGGCCAAAGGGAGGGGGGAGTGAGGAAGAGTGGGAGTGAGATGCTGGAGTCTGGCCGAGGGAATTTCACTATAGCACCGATCGATTTTTTTTCTTTTTTTTTTTTGTGCCCTACTCTTTACGCACTGACGGGCATCCTGAGGCCAGAGAACGATGGTTGCCATGGTTACAAAGCGGCCAGCCTGTTTGCTCGCCGCCTGCAAGGCGTCAATTTGAAGTGCGTTGCATATCAGCGTCAGTGAGGCGGTCGATTCGTTGGTGCCCTTAAATTTCTCATATAGACCTCGTTTCTGTCCGCGACCGTTGGCCGAGCAAAGCAGCAAAGCCTAAAATAGGGGTGCTTTTATTTTTTTTAATGTTAGAATTTGACGTGACCGAGATTTTTGACATGTCAGGCCTTTTTCCTCGTCTAGAAACGACCAAATACTCACCCTTTCGAGTCACACGAGGGCCACGGGTCCACACCGCTTGCCCTTAACCCGTTCCTTCCAACCAGCGTCAGATGGATGCTACTCTTCGACCAATGGCATTAGCGCGTCAGAGCTCAGGCGTCGCTATTGGAGCTCACGCACATCTCTCCTACCTCTCCGTCGCCACACGGTGCTAGCGAAAGGGTTGAATATTTGACAAAGAAGGATGCACTAATGTCCCCTGAAAAACTCGTAAATATTTTAAACATTTGCCCTCTCGAACTCCCTCGCGATGAGCTGTACATGATCGAATGGTTACAAAAAAATTAAAAAAAAATTAATGGAAGTACGAAATGTGAAGTGTGTATGTGACGATGGCATTTTCCACCTTCTTTTCGAGAAGGGGTTTATTTAGATGAGAAAGGGCGGGACACCTGGGGAAGAGAGGTGGGGTCCGAAGGGGCTCAAAGTGCCCTAATGCATCTTATTATTATTGACTAGAAAAGTGAGTGGCACATACTGATCCGATCTGGCAGCAAAGGGTTGCGCAGATGAAGACACAATGGGAAGGGGGACCAAGGATACACGTGAGCTGAAGGACAAGTGCGTTTGAGACAGCTTCGCCCTTCGAGGGAACGGGCAACTGATCCAATATTAATCGCATCCAGTTGCCCGCTGCACAGAATTGAAAAAAATAAAAAAATAAAAAAAAAATAGAAAAAAAATGCGACTCGATTCAAATTGTCCAGGTCACTCCGATACCATCTGCTCAACCCTCGACAAACAATCTAACGAGAAAGGGTTGTTGGTTCCTTGAAAACCGAGTGCCCTGGGAAAGAAGTGTCTGACTTTGACGCGTGTGCGTGTTGTGCATTCGGCATTCGGACTATACTTTATTTTTCTTTATTCTTTCCCCTCTTTGTACAAGCTTTGTCTAATAAATAATAGCGGCGCCAAAAAGTTGTAGACGGAGGTAACCATACGATAACTTTAATAATAAGTTAGTTGTGTGTAGTGTGTGTGTGTGTGTATGAAAAAATGAAAGTGGCGGCCGAGATGATCTAAAAACGAATCGATCCTTCATTTGGTGATGTCCGAAGCCTTTTCTCAAGTTGAAAGCCAAAATTGGCCGCCGGGTGAATAGAGTGGGTGGGCGTCCAACAGCTGTCGGATTAATCACCGACTACAAGGCGCCCATTTCGTGTTCGGCCTCAGACTCTAAGAAAGCGCGCGGGCGCGGGTTTAATCAGTGCCCACCACTCCTATCGTGCTACCTCCTCCACATCCATCTCCGCCTCGGGCGCAATTAGACGGCCTGAGGGTGGCACCGCTACCAACCACCGCCACGAGCAAACCTCGTTAGCGTCCTCCAACCGGGCGCGCCTAATGTCCAGCAAACATAGACGCGGCTCCAAGGCGATAGAGTTCACATTCTCATTTTGATAATTCCTTCTTCTATTGACACAAGGAATTGGCCCCACCTCATCTCATCAACGCGCACGCGCCAATCTCGCAGGCACAAGAGCGTTGTTTGCTCGAGATGACGGATGCCGAGGGGTCATCTTCAGCGACAACCTCCTCCTTCTTCTGCTTCAGCATATCCCTGCGATGACGTTCTTTTATTCGCTCACGTGCACTTGCCTGGGGGCAATCAGTGCAGAGTGAAGTCGCACTCGGTGAGGGTCCAGGGTGAGGAGAGGGAGGATTTTCGACAAGAAGCTGTCAAGACGCGACTATCACGTGACCTGTCACCGCCCGATATGATCGCGTGGGCGGGTATTAAAGAAAAAGACGGTTCGTGTCGAAGCCTCACAAGGTGCTGCTGCTAATAGTTTCTTGCCATAAACAAAAAGGGGAAAGAAAAAAAGAAAAGAAAAACGGTTATTGCAATTCTTGTCACTTGTCTAATCTTGTAGTAGATAAGTTTAGCTCGCATGCACGGACGCAGAGTAATTCGAACTGCATTTTGCATTTGCGATTAGCCGTCCAGAGACAACGTCGAGGTTGAAAGGTGAAACTGAAATTTCTCATCAGCTCAGGCGTTGGCCGAGCATAGCTTGACAGCGCGAATTACGGGCTGGGCGCGTGCGTTCGCCTCGCCAATCACACGGGCACGAAAACAAATACAGACGCTGACATCAGGTAACGAGATCCCCGATAACGACTCGCGCTCGACGGGCGAGCGCGCTCGAGCCGCAATAATTAATGATTACGCCCGCGTCGGATCAACGCTGTAATTTCAAGTTTACTTGGACGCCAAACTTCCCTCGGCCTCCCGTAACAAATGGCAATCGGTTCAGATCAAGCTCCTTCCCCCACCCTACACCCCCTCTCACCTCACACCCACCAACAGGAATCATCTTAGAGCCTCACCTAAGCAACAAATCAGTGATGGAGTCACGTGGATGTGGAAAAGCGCTTCCCAGGTGCGCCCATCGTGCAATTTTCTCCACTTCCTTTTTCGCATGCTCGTTCAGTGAAAGGGAGAGTAAAAGAGAAAAACCCCTGTTTCCTCTCTCCCTATTCCCTCATCCTTCGTTCGTATTTCCACTGACATCAGAAATAACAATCCGTATTGTCCGAATCCCTATAAAATAGAAATAAAAACAAAAATAAAAATAAAAATAAAAATAAAAATAAAATAAAATGTGTAAAATAACTAATTAAATGAATAAATAAATAATAAAAATAGTAAAATTGCGTCTCCGGGGACCAAATGCAGGCCGCAACAGGGTTTGTGCATTTGCTCGATGGCTCGAACAAATTCGTTGTTCCA
>JAQFZO010002383.1:0-12300 GCA_034695885.1 Geophilus flavus
TCTCTTGTGTAATTTTATTAGCCGGAATTTATTAATTTAACAATAGGTGTATTCAATTTCGGAAAAGTAAAGTCACTCTTTACTTCTTTATTTGTTTTCTTATTGTCAACTGCGCATGCGCACACCTCTTTCTGTGCAGATCGCAGCCAAATTGGCCCGATATTGCTGTACGACAAAGCTATTTTAATCAGTTGGACTGACATTTGGGAATTTGTCGACGAGATTTTGAAAGATATTAATATTTTATGAAATTTTTAAGGATTTTGAAGATTTTGAATTATTTTAAAGAGTTTTGAAAAATATTTTGAGATATGGGGGGGTTTCAAAAATCTCAATTTTGCGAGTTCTCGATTTACGATTATGGGATAACCACCAATCCTTGTCACGCAAGGTTCCTTGGTGGTTCTTGCCCCCACACTGCAATAAGCACGTGATATGGCATTAACCAATGAAGTGAATAAACGCACCTGCACACAGGTGCAATATCAAAGGCACTGGGAGAAAAATTTTGGCACAAGTGCACTGGTGGGACTATTCACCTCATTGGTTAATGCCAAATCACGTGGTTATTGGAATGTTAGGAAAGGAACAATGCGTGACAGGGATTGGTGGGTTATTTCATAATCACATAATCGAGAACTCGCAAAATCGACTGATTTATGAAACCCCCTATTTGCAGTATCGGGGGAATTTCAGTTTTGTCAAAAACTTTTATCGTCAAATTTACAAGTCATTAGACAGTTTGCGCAAACCTAATTTTTTGCTACGCAACGCAATTTTTGAACGCAAAATTCGAAAAAACGATTTCGTTTCGTGGTCCGCAACATGCAAAAAATTGAGTTTTGCGGCAGCTATGGAACGAAATACGAAATACGAAATACGAAAGTGTTCCGCGATCGAATCGAAGCTATTAAAGCACTGTACAAGTCGATCATACACTCGAGAATGTTAAAATAGGTGCTAACACTAGATCTACGTACTTTATAGGACTAAATTAAGGTATGGTAGGTTTGGTAAAAATTCGAATAATTCCGTGTGATCGCCCACATCCATCGTTAGAATTTCGATTTGCGTTATGCGTTTTGGCGCAATCTATCAGCACGCAAACGAAAAACGGACAAAATTTCAGAAAATTTTTAACAATTGCGTTTCGTATTTGCGTTTCGTTACGAAATGCGCAAACTGTCTATTTGTTGACATTTTAGGTTAGAATGGATGGGATAGGCTTGCGCAAACTCCGTATTAATGACCAAAAACTTATGTTTGTTGACTTGTACGTTTTTGGTGCCACCGACAAGATTTTCATTAGTGTTAAAAATCATTGAGAAAGGTAACTTATTACAAAAATTTATATTTATAAGTGCGGTCAAAGAAAAGTAACTTTTTCAATTCTCTTCGACAAAAAAGTTCAGTAAAAATTTCACTTTTTCAAAATAAAAGCACTTGCTGAATACTGACCACTCAAAATTATTTACAAAAGTCCAAATAGAACCTTTCAACACCGTTTTCTAAAAACAAATTGTTGTTTTAACATTAAAATTTCAACTTTAAAGCTAATTTCTTTCATCAGCTTTTAATATAAAAAAAAATACAAACAATTTTTCCCAAATTCCAGTCAAATTTTTCCCCCTCGTTTCCAATTCAACTGCACTTTTGCAGAATAAGGGTGGCTTTGCGGTGTGTCTTTGGGGTGAAAACCTATTACTTTTCTTTCCTTTACCTCCTATGGATTTTTTGAACTCAAAGACAATGAAAGACGATCAAACGCGAAAGAAAGAAAGAAAGAGTGAAGGAAAAAAAACTACAAGAAAAAACAACCAACCGAATCCTTTGCACCGATGAAAAGCAATTGCTTTGCTCTTCTATTATGCTCAAAAAAAGTCCATTGGACTCGCCTTTGACTTCATTTATCAAGAGTTTACCATAGCTGATTTATTTATTCCAATATTAGCTCAGGATTTAATAAATATTTTTCACTTCCTTTTAACTTTTAATTTCACTTTTTACACTATTTACACTACTTTACCTTAAATTTTTCAGGAATCGATACTTCTTTTATGGAATTTTGAATTTTCGTCTTTTGCTGCTCATCTCTCACAATCTGCTTATCGTTGTGAATAATAAAAAAAGAACTTTCCTCTTTTATGGTTTTTTTTTGTTTCGAACAGAACCTAACTTCAATTTTCTTCCTTTTGTTATTCAGTTTACCTAGGAATTATTTCTTTTCAATTTTTTTTTCCTTTTGTTTTCTTTAAATCAAATTTTACAATTTCCTACTTGTCCCTTTCGCCTCTAAAATTGTAAAAAACTAAATTTATATATTGAATGGAATGTAATTTGAAAAATAGTCGTTTATTTCTTTTCGTACCATTTTTTTCCCCTTGTAAGAAATTGCAAACTTCTTTTGGTTCAGTACCAACACTTTTTTTTTTATGACTACAAAACGTGTGTTCATGAGTGCTTATTTTCATCATATTTCAAAATTTTATTGGTCCGTGCATATGTAGCTCAACAGCAAAAGGTGTATAAACTTTTATTTGTTTTCCTATCGCTCACAGAAGAGATACGAACTCTCAAATTTAGACACACTTTTCCACAATGAAATGTGTTGTACCGTTTTTCTTCATTTTTAAAAATTTCTTGAATTTTTTAATCCTACAAACGACTTCCATTTTCTTAAAATGTCATCTAACAGAGAAACTTCAATCACAAATGGAAAATTGTCTTTTTTTTTCTATGTATTTTTTTACTTCAATTTGCAAGCTTATAGCCAAGTTATTGAGGGATGGAAATTTTTTTTTTTTTTATTATTGAAGATGGAACGAAATTACACCTATGGGAATTTTTTTACATTCATATCGGTTATAAGCAAAAATACCACCAAAAATACCTTTGGGCTATTTCAAATAAAAGTTTTGCGACATAAATTTGTGATAGTGCAGTGAAGTAAAATAAAAATTTCAAAAATTCCATTTTTTTTTTTTTTTTTTTTATAAATATATATATAACATATAGAAAAACATTTTTTTCTTTCTTTTAAATGAATTCAATTATAATTTTAATATCGTCAATATCGTATTTCATAATTGGTATTTGTAACCAGCATACAATTCAAATCATGCTGGTTCTTATTCAATTAATAAACAAAGAAAAATTTGAAATGAAATTAACATTAAAGAAATGATTAAAAATTCTCTTTTGCCAAAAACATACAAAATAATTTTGTAATTAATAAAGAAAAAAAAAAATTTAAAAAAATTAAAAAGAAAACTGCACCATTAAACAATTTTTTCTTGTTTATCATCATCGAAAGTTGTAAGAAAAATAAAAAAATAAAAAAACTGAGATATCCTTCCTCGCCATTTACTAATGACTCCATTTTCTTACGATCTATTTCCGTTTCATCTCCAATTCTCCTCGAAGCAAAACAACCGCATCTGCCCTCTTTTTATTCCATTCGCAATCCTCTTCCGTTTCCTCACCTAACTCGTAAAACGACCTCTACCTGAACCGCCTACTTTATTACAGGCAGTTACAGATTTTTAGCACCTGTTATTAAAGGACCTAATGTCTAATCGTACTAACCATTAAAAACATTACCAACGGGTACTTTGTTCGATTGCTACGCCCCATTATGTCATTGCACTTTAAATTCTTTTTACTTTATTTTATTTATTTTTTATTTTTTTCCCTCTTGACTCCTGACTCGCTTCTTTTTTTCTGTTAAAAATTTTCAAAAAAAAATTTAAAAAAGAGTGCGCTATTAAAAACTAACCGAAAACCGCGAGAATAAATTTCAAACGTAATGGGCATTTCGAGTCAAATTTGAAAAAAATTTATTTTAAAACATCAGAATGCATTAAGCTAATGGAAACTGTTCCATTTTGACATTACACTACGCGTTGTGTTGCACGTTTTATTGACCGATTTATCGGCGACTTATATACAGTTCCCTCGAAATTCCGAATAAATTCTCAAAATACCAAAAAAAAATCGGTTAAAATTTCCAAAAATTCCAAACTTTTCTCTTAAACAAAAAATCTATACCGTGACAATAAATTTTACATCGAATCGAAGATAAAAACATTTCTTTCTATTTCTTAATGGACCTATCTAAAGAAGAAATGGTAGGATCGTTTTTAAATTGGATCTATTATTCACTGCAGTTTAAACCGTCGTGTAAATTTTTAAATGAAAGAAAAAGAACTCTTTAAATTGTAATGTAACCTTCCTGATTTAAATGTCCTTTTTTCCCCGTTTTCTTTTCTCATTGGCATTGCAAAGACACGACTAATCTAAAATGTAGCCCAAAACCACGAGAAATTGGACCGTTTCACTCGGATGCCTATGAAAAGCTCATTCCACATGATAAACGATTTCTTCATCAATCACCTACCTCCAATGACGTCACACCTCAAGAAAATGGATAAGAAGCTACTTTTTCTTCATTTTAATTTTTTTTTTCTTATTATAATGCATTACCGAGCTGTCAGTGAAAAAAGTGATTGGAAACAAGAATTACTTTCCCTCACTCACTTCTTCCGAATAAAGAACACAAAGAAGAGAGGAAAAAACTGCTATTAAACTAACATTTTAGAAAATTACGTTAAAAAATTAATCCCGGTTTAATCTGGTAGATTAGTGAAAGAAAGCCGTAGTAAATTGATGTTAGTCAAGACGTGAAAAGGCCCAAATTGCATCTCATTCAAGCCAAGGGGGTAAAAATGTTATATAAACTTCTTCTTTTTTTTTTTTTTTACTTTTCTTTTAGGAAACAGCCAGCTGTAAACCATCGTTAATGATGAAACTCAGGAGTTCAGAAAGGTTTTAAAGTAAAAGTGTTATTTTGATCTTTCTCGCATCTAATGTGTTTACAAGTTTTAACTGGAAATGGAGCAGAAGGAATAGATGACCTGAAAGAAATGGAGGTCGTTTAATGATGAATGATGGTTTCAGAGATTCTTTTAAAGTCCATTAAAAATCCCATTGTACCGCGTACGTTTAAAGGGATTCCGGTACGGTCGAATAGGGATTGATGTATGGTTGTATTTCACTTCTTATTCAATGAAATTCAATTGTTTTATGGATGATTTTGATTTAACCCATGACTGCAGGCAGCCTAAACTTGACATTACTGTACACGAATTAACTCTAGAACACGGCGAGGTAAGCTTGTATGATAACTCTAAAACCTTTTTAAACCTATTTCATCATAAATCCTCATAATTCTACGATTTAATATTCGATTTAAAATGTTTTTTGTCGATAGAATTGAAAACAAAATAGAAAAACATTTCAAATCGAATAGTTAAGTGTCAAAATAGTGACAAAACCATTTTAAATCTAATGGTTTTGACGGTATTTACAACTTACCATTCGATATAAACTTCTTTTTGATTGACAGTAGAAATGAAAATGGAGTCAAATAATTGAAACTTATATTTTTGTTCATCCTTTGAATGAACCGGGTCTCTACTTTTTTAAAATTTAAGCCCTAGAAACTAAACATGACTAATTTATTCAGAATTCCATTAATCAACCTTTATGTTTCTTAAGAACACGGCTTTTGATAATTGAAATTTTTGAAATTTTGAATACGGTGAACCCCCAGTTGCGTTTTTTTCATGCAACCTGTTCGAGTTGAAGATTAGCATGTTTTATGTTCGACAAACTATTAAATAAAATCGACCAAAATCGCTCTAGTGTCACGAGTAAATATACTAACAATTTTAAATTTCACGCAAATTCCTTTCAGGAATTTCTTAATTCGACATTTTTCATCATTTTTTTCCAGCAGCTGAAAGAAAACAAGTCTAAATTCGGTGTAAACACGCAACAAACAAAGCCGGATTTTGGCGCAATTTGTCGTTAACAAACTTATAGGAAAGCTAAACTCAGAAGAAAGCTGCTCGCGGTTCGTCGGTGTCATAAACCATTTCCGGTCGCGGAGACAAGAAAAACCCCTAAGAGTAAAACAATCGCAAAGAACTAAATAATATATTACTGGAAAAATAGATTGGGAAATAGATTTAGAAACACAAGGAACATGCATTAAATAATAAATGTACATAGGAAATTAATTAAAGTCGTACAGAAAATTTATAAAAAAAAAAAAATTAAAATCAGAAATAATAAAATAAAAAAAAAACTTGATATTAATCTGGATTCTAGAATACTCCAGAATACCTTCTAGTAAGATTAAAAATTAAATTTTAAGAGCAATGGTATTCATGCGAGAGCAAAAGTCTATTAATTTGATAATTTAAAATTTAATATGTTGCAAATTTGAAAATTGAAAACAAAAAAAAAAATGTGAGTGAGGTAAGGAAAAAAAAACGGAAGTCTAGAGTAAACTTTCCTCAAGTTGCAGCAATTTCAGGAACGACGCAAGAAATTCGATCGCTATTCAAATCCCCCCAGAAATCCGCCAAGTAAATTGGTGTTGAAAAAGTAGTAAGATTAAAGATGCCGAATTATTATTCCGCTACGCTAACTTTTCACTACAACCCGCATTCCTTCGAATACATCAATATAAACCGCCCCCATAAAAAAAAACAAAAACAAAAAACTAAATAATTCGCCAGAAAAATTAAAACTAATTAAAAATCGCTTAGAAAAATCCACATTGAACCTCGTTACAACGAACTCGAAAGCAATCATTCAAATGTGTACCTCATATCGAGGTTTTTTGACGTTGCGATATTTTAAAAATTAAAAAAAAATTTATGTCGAGGAATTCATTATAAAAGTTCATTATATCGAGGTTCAACCTGTAAATAATTTTCACATCATGTAAAAAAATATTTTACCAAATTTCTAAATTTTTATGTTTTAAAATAAAAAATAAAATAAAAATAGAAAAGAAGACAGAAAAAAATAATTTACCTCCGACAGCTACGTTGAGAACAAAAGATAGAATTATCCACGATGTCATTCTCGTGTCCATCGAAGGACAAGCGTTGCAGGTGTCGGCGTTAAACGGTATGGCAACGACGCGTCCCAGATGGCGTCTCCCGCCCAACTGTTCCTGCCAGAGCCAGGTTCGTGCTGGTGCTGGCTGAGCACGCGGCCGGGAATCCCGCCGACCATGTGACCACGATTTGTTGGTCCTATTGGGTGGAAGAAATCAATGAAGGGGTTGTTCTCAAATTACATCAAACTGACATCATAACTAAGTAGCGGTAACCATTATACATCAAATGTGTTTTTCACTTCATCTGAATGACTCGGCATATAAATCATTAGCAAAAACAAGTCGATCGTGTAAACAAACCTCACCACCAGTGTCAGTGTATGCAGGGCCTGTATAAACATTTGTTGTTATTAAAACCGATTTTTTTTTTTATTCGTGTCAACAGTGAATTTTAGCTAGTTATGGGTTTGAGTTTCAAATTACTATTTATGTCATCTAATTTTTATCGCTTTTTTGCTCGATATTTCTAAGAAATTCGCTAAATTTGGTTAAATTGATATTGTTGTGAATGTTTACACTTGTATCTCGCAGGCAAATTTTCCATTAGCATTATGAAAACACACTTAACAGATCTAGGGCTAGGCAAATAGTTTCAATATATGGTATCATTTTTTTCTCTCGTGTTTCTACTCTTTTAAGAAATTAAACTTTGAATCCACCACTTTGAAAATTAAGTTTCGCAATGGTAGTTCGGTTGCCGAGAGACAAAAATGGAGAAAAAAATCTATGTGACGCTCAAAATCCACCCATTAATCACCATGTAAGACACTCAAATCCCCACTCTCTCAAACAAGATCCGAAAATATAAGAGTAAAACGCGGGTATCAACTCATTCGCAGTTTAACTAACGAATGTAAATGAAAAATTTAAAGAGGCGGAACTTCCCATACAATTATTAAAGATGAAAAATTGATCAAATGAGTTTTTTCTCGCTTCTCTTGTTGTTCACAATACTCTCAGCAAAGAGACAAAGTTGTTTAAAACATTTAAACTTCAAGCACTGAATTTACTTACTATTGACAACAACACAACAAACGGCCATCTTTGTTTCTGCAATTATTGCAATCAGAGGGCGCCTCCCGTCCGTAATGATTACGTCATTAACACAATTAAAATCTCGTGGGGAAGCACGACATTTGAAGAAATGTGAGAGATTTATAATTTTTTAAATCGTTATAAACCCTTTAAATCTTCATTAAATCTTTTAAATCTTAAAATCTTCAGAATTTGATAATAAGGTATAAGTTATTTACAGCCAAAAAATTCATTAATGATGTCATAAATTAGTTATTTCCAAGATTTAAGACTTAAATCCTTCTTAAGATTTATGAATCTCGTACACATTTTTTTTCAATATCAAAAAAGTTCAAAAATTTTGATATTTGTCTAAGCACTTAATAAAATTGTTCTCAAAGGAACGAAATGCATATTTTAATATTTCCATTCTGAAGAAAATGTAAACTTCCCATTTATGCCACTTTAAAAATTGATTTATTTTTAAACTTACTTCACTTAATTTATTCTTGGTTATAACTTGTCAATCAAATAAGCAAATTACAACAAAATTAATTTTTAAACTGGATTTAAATGTAAAATTACATTTATAATAATTTTTTTCTAAATAATTGAAAAGTGAAAATACGGACAGACTCAAATTCTTCCATCGGTGAATTAAGAATGCAACGTATTTTAAAAGAAAGTCGATTTAGGCGCAGTGGTGGGGAATTAAGTGAATTATAGGAGTGACTTCATTGGTTTAATGCACCACAACAGTCCCCAAAAGACTGATACATGATTAGCCAATTTTACACAGTAAACTTGCCGATGTGAGAACAAAAGTTGCCGCTCATGCGAACTCCAATTCCAATTCCAATCAAATGACATTCACCATCCTTTCAAGTCACATCGCCAATTCCCCAGCATCAAGCCCGATAATAATTTTAAATTTAATGCTTTTTCCTAATTCCATAAATAAATAAAAAATAAAAAAAAGTACAGCTGTTGCAAAATTTTAATATTCCTCATAAAATATTGCTGTTTTTATGCTTTTTACTGTTTGTGTACACAAAAAAGGGGAACTAAATCATTCTATTTTATATCTTTTTAAAGGATTTGAACCAGAGAGAAATATATTCTCGCTGATATTTTTTAAAAATATGAAAAAGCCATTTTTCTATCATTTTTCTATCATTTCTATTAATCAGAGCTTTTTCAATCACTAATGGAATCACTCCAACTCTGAACAAGATTGCAGCTAACACATGGATTAATGGCCACGTGCCAACATCTTTTTGGACATCAATTGAGAATTTCCGGACTGCTCATGTTCTTAATGAAGCGAAAGGAAAAAAAATAAAACTTCAAAAAGTGTTTGATGGATTGGAATTAATCCAAAGTCACGTCAAAAAATATAAACTCAAA
Organism: Geophilus flavus; assembly: GCA_034695885.1. Lineage (NCBI taxonomy): Eukaryota > Metazoa > Arthropoda > Chilopoda > Geophilomorpha > Geophilidae > Geophilus > Geophilus flavus. The sequence goes on from JAQFZO010002383.1 coordinate 9,395, forward strand.
TATATCGATTGGAGCACTCGAAATCTCAACGCAATCAAATTTCTATTACAATTTGCACTCATTTTCGAGTCAGTGTTTTTCATATTTAATCTCGAGAAAAACAATCATTAATCTACGTAATTATACTTCCAACCTATTGCACAGCTGATAGCATTTTTCCTCCCTCCTTCATTTAAGGACCGAGTTATTCCTTGGAAAAGAAAATTTCAAATTTAAAGCGAAGAAAAATAAAAAATAAAAATTCGCCGCTCAATTTATCATGATTTAACACCTCTGCAAACTAACTCGCCTTGCGAGTAATCAACAAACGTGACAACTGGAAATAGCAAAATGATTTGACAGGCACAAGAAGCTCCTCTTGACAACACAAATTTCAGAGAAATGAAAATGCATAATAGATCACTTCATACATGCGAGTGATTTATCAAGGAAACCCAACGCCTTTTTCACGCCCAACACAACACAACAGCCCATCGCGTCTATCTGTGCAACTTTAATAAAAATACACTGGTGGTCTTAGAAAAGCTCAGTTGAAAAAGATCTTGTTGACTGACTTGTAAGTGGTTAGTTGGAAGCAAAAGGAGAAAAGAGTCGGGAGGAAAAATGGAGAGCGGACGTGCAAGTTGCGCGTTTAAATCCCACTCTATCCTTAAATCAAGAACCACTTGGACACTATAATGGTGATGGCCACTAGCACCGGGTCAACAGAATAACACGAAAAAACACTAGACCCTCGTTTCACGGATCATAAAAGGTAGCCTTTTCTAATCTAGACTGCTGATCACGATTCTTTTTAAAGCTCTCTTACCTAAGAATCGTTTCTAATTTCTCTTTCTTTGTATCTAATTTCTACAAATAAATTTCTTTTCTCCTCTTTGTGGTTCCAGCGTTTGGCTTCGCTGCATTTCACGGGTTGAGACTTCTGTTCTGGTGCTGGTGCCGGACTGTCAAAATCAGATCGTCTTAAAGTCTGATTTCCGTTTAGATTATTTTTAAAATGAAAAATCAATTCCAGCGAGTGACTTGCGTCTCTTCTTTCACTTCAATCGAAGAGATGAAATAAAATTATGATTTTAAAGCGTTCACACTCATGTTTACTGCAGTGTGCTCAGCGAGGTGCATTGTGGGTTGCAAATCATTCCGTAAATGGTGAAAGGTCAAAACCATTCTGATGTAATTTTCAAAGTCTTTAATTCAACATAATTTTAAAATGCTGTATTAGTGATTTTTTGGAAATGCAATTCCTCAATTCCAAATATACAACAGTCGACCTCACGACCTGATTGGACAGAAGAAATCTTGTAATGTCAATGAATTTATTTTAATATGAATTTCAATCTGTATGTAAACTTGAATGATTTATAATTCATGATTAACTTATTAGTAGCGAATTAATTCCAAAACGTGTTAAGTTTTGGTGTCGACCACACGATCCGAAGTTTGGTTGCCAGATTTGAAACTCCCAATTTTTTAGAAATCGGGATTTGCATTTTTGGTAAACCAAATTTTATGTGACTCCTCCCATTCGGTGGAGTCGTTTGACACCATGTTGACGTCGACTCTCGACTTTTACCTTTAAAAAAATGGCTGACCGATACGTACCTGGGTGAAGGTATAGACTCCAGGCTTGACAAACTAGCTTAAAAGTTAACTATAGTGTAGATTTTATCTTTTGTAATGGTTTCAATTGTAATTTTCCAGGTCTTCCTTCATTCCTTTGAAGGTTATTCGATCATTTGGTTTGTTTTTTCATTTAGGTTGTGTCAGTGGTGTCTTCGTTCCATTGGCATCAACTCGGTCATCTTGATTTCAAGACAACAGTTCTATGTTTGTGAAACAAAATAAACCAGATAAATTAGGATTGTTTTTGAGATTGGGTTTTTCTTTAATTGTTTTGATGTTTGTTCTTTGTCTGGTCCCATATGGCCTTTGTAGCCTCTGGTGACTTGCTGCTACTGCTGCTACTACTACTACTGCTGCATTTTCCAGGATCGGCATGGTTGTAGAGCACTAAATACTCAATTCCTACAAATTTGATATTTATCAAAACTTTTACCCGATTTTCAGATTTTTACATTTGCTGCTTGACGAAAAGGTGCCAAATCCTTCAATTAAGAGTCTCTCAACTGATGCCTTAAAAAAAAGTCTATAGTCTTCTAATCATTTTTATCATCTTACTTCAACTCCCTAATGAAATCGAAAATTGCTAATCTCCGTGCTAACTGACACCACACCAGTGAAAACAGCAGACAATCGAAGCCTTTGCAATTGATATGCAATCGTTTGGTAAACAACTCATAAAGGAAGCGCAGAACAAACAGGGAGATTAGGAATCCTTGAAATTAAATCCTAATGAGTGCTTCTGCTCCTACGCTCGCACATGCATTGACCTAATTACACGATAAATATTACCTTTCAACGTTGCTCTCACACTCCCCAATAATTTTTAGTCTAAACTTTCATTTCTCTGCATTATGTTCTGTCTAGTCGAATCATGTTCTCTGGTTTCAAAGAAAACCGCAAGCAAACTGATCCCGAACAACAAATGTAATTCCATATTCATAAAAAAAAAACTCCCATTTTACGGCTAAAAGTGTGAGCGGGAAAAACCTTTAACATTTAAATATACCTTAAACAAATCTTTTTTTGAAAAAATTAAATTTTTCATTTCATTACCAATTACTTTTAGACCTCTTTTTAAGAGGAAACGTACTTGAAATGCCAGATGCTGTTTGAGCAAACTCGAACGTGATCTGCAACGTCTTACAAAATTACCTGCATTACAACTCCTTTAATTGCTTAATTAATGGTTTCTTGCACAAGGCAATTTAAAAAATGATAATTTTCTCGCTGCTTCCAAGAGCTTCCAAGATTCTGCTCACCTTCCCCCATACTCGCATCAAAAC